>ML315344.1:0-33139 GCA_005239505.1 Nicotiana paniculata
CCAACCTCTAAACCCTCGGTTATGACTTTCGTCTATACTCCGCGAGTGGTGTTGTTCAAACAACTACCTAAATATTCCCTCTCTCTCAAGTAGATACATAATAAATAGGAACGGCTAATTGAAGGCCCTTCAATCAACTACAACAAGAACGTAGTTGAACAAATAGAGTTTAATCAACCAATCAAAACTATATTAATATCACAATCATCCCCAACGGGTTCCACCAAAATCTTAGATTAAATAAAGTAGCTACTCATGGTCATAGTAATCAAATCCAAAATAACTTGCATAATTAAATTACAGTGTAAGGAATAAAGGATGTAAAAATCAATGTTTTGATCTTCTGAGTAGTGTTCCACAATCTCCTCTTGTCTCTAATGGCAAAAGTCTTTCAAAGTTGTGTGTTTGGTTCTATTTATATGTTTTGGGACAAACCCTAAACGTGTACGATACTTCTCGTCAAACCGGGAAACACTTAAAGCCTTTAAAACTCGGACTGGGCCGGATCGAGGACCAGGCGTTACAGGCCTAACGCCTGGCCATACCAGGCGTTATAGGTCAAACGCCTGGCTAACGCCTGGCATGACCAGGCTTTACAGCCCTAACGCCTGGCTATAGCCAGGTTCACTCCTTTTTTACTCTTGAGCGTATTTTTGACGTTTATGCATCCATTTAGCTCGGCTTCCATCTCCAATTCACCTACACATGAAATAGACTCCATTATTCTCAAACGAGGTACATTTTTTACCATTAATGCACATAAAATGTAAGGCACATAATGTGTTAAACCATGAATTTTAGCCACACATCAGTCGCTGGGAGGCCCGTTCTCACACTAAGATTCCTTTTCCTGAATAAGTAGCACTAGACTTTTCTTTTTCAACACTATATTTTCATTGCTTCTCTTCTCTTTTTTGCAAGCTTGACTAAGACCATCGAACTTAGGCCCTTGGTAGGGGGCGAAGATCTGCCCTCTTATCCTTCTGCTTTGGAGCAGCCCGAAGGTGCAACAGGAGAGAAGAAAAGGAGGAGGGCTTCGAGTTCCTCGAGCTCGGAGAAAAAGAAACCGAGAATAAGGTTGGCTCATATGCCAAAGGATAGCTTCACCTCCCGAGTTCTTGACACTCTACCGGCTCAGGGACGAGCCCGAGGAGGATGACCTTTTTGTGGCATGTGAGCCGCCTGTCCCCGAGGAACAGGTGACAACCGAGGAGTAAATAACTGAGGCTAATCCCCCTCAAGTTCATGAGGCTGGTGTAGAGGTGAGGGTCGAGACCCCTCGAGATACCGCCCCGCCCGGTGTCATAGATATTTCAGGATCACCCGCGTTTATAGAGTCCATGTTCGACGAAGCCCGTGCGACTAAGGAGCGATCCAACGAAGGGGTTCATGGAGCAGACGATCCCCTTCGTTGCTTCTTTGATGGTGTTGACTCAATCGCCCAGGAAGACTTCTCCGGGTTGGGCGACTTAGAGGTGCCTAGGAAAAGTTCATCCTTTGAAATCGGTGGGCCTAACTCGAGCCTAAGGCTGATCAACCGGTTCCTTGATCCTAGCATGGATCTTGGCCAGAAGTGATCAATTGTTATCACCGTCTCGGAGGATGCCCGAGTTCTTTCCGCCCTTGTCGGAGTAGGTAGCTACCTCCGGTGTCTGGTAACCGATAAAGACCAGGCAAAAATGAACGAGGTGGATGTGTCGTGTTTGTTCAACGAAGCACATCAAGCGTTGAACTGGGTAAGGCGTCACTACACTGTTTTGTCATTGAATTTAATTTTTGATAGCTCTCATGCCTTCCCCTTTTCATATTTTGTAAGTCTCGGTACTCCATCATAAAGTCTTTCTCCGGTGCCGGGCTGAGGTTAACCAGCTCGAGGCTGAGTCAGAGAGCTTGCTGAGAAGAGGGACATGTATAAACTTCTCAGCGACCAACGCGAAGAAGAAGTCAAGAATCTCCGGGTTGAGCTGGACGTGGCTCAGAAAGAACATGCCGACCTGGTGGAACAGGTAAAGATCTTTGAAGTTAGTGATGACGAGTTAGACAAGGCGACTAACAGTCAAAACCCGCAAGTCCAGCAGAAGCTTGATCGGATCGACCAACTTCAAGCTGAGATGAATGAGGTCAAGGCCTTGGCCGAAGAGAAATCGAGATGACCACGTCGGTTTCAAAAATTTCTAATTTTTGTTATACAAAACAGAGTAATCGAAAAATTACTATGATATAAATTTAATAAAATAACCAGCTGAATCGAACTATTAAATTTATCTTGCTTGCTTGGATTTTTAATAATGTTTTAGCATTTGTATTTTATTGTATAAAGTGAATATAAATATAATACTTAGGTGAATTTAAAAATAAAAAAAAATATTTACTAAGGCAGTGTACACACGCAAAATACATAGCTTGTTAAAGCACGGACGTATGCAAAGTAGCAGTAAACAACTTTTTAAAGTTTTCAATGAATACAAATTACAACTCTTGAATCTTATTATGATGAGTTGGATCTTAATTAAAAATTAAATTCTTGAATCATATTAGGATGACCGATGAGTGGCATGACGTGAACCAACTGGAACAAGAGGATGAACCATCGTGAGTGGATTCAAATTCCTAAACATAATCACATTTATAATTTTAAGGAACTTGTAATTTTACTCAATGTTTATTTTATAACTCAAATACATATACTTTAAATATTACTATTTATATTGTTTTTAAAAGAATTTATTTTCATTAATAAGGAAGAGTTGTCGGCTGGGCGTAAAGCTAACAGCGGGCTAGGCCAAGCCCATCGAGTTTCCATTATTAGAAGCCTATGAAGACATCAAGCTATAACATTAGTTAGCAAACTGAATAACAGAAAAACAATTGGGCCTATAATAGGGCCCAATTTGAAGGAAATAGTTATACAAATAGCTAACCAGATTCACTGTTTATTTTTATATTCGATAAACGTAGATTATACATAATTATATATAAGAATTATAATAAGAATAAATATTTAGTAATCGTTATAAATTATAAACCACATGTGAGGACTAATCGAAGTTAAATTTAGCACAACAATGGTGACAAACCATCCCAATGTTAAATGTACAAAAATCAATTGCCCGTCATATTTAAGTTAAAACTTTGGGAGAAAACTTGCTCGAATTTTAAATTTTACTCTGAGTCAACAGATTATCTTGTCATCTTTTTAAATTAAATATATGTATGAGCTAGTGGTGGTAAAATGGTTAAAAGAAAATAATTAATCACTCATATTATTCATTAAGAAATAGATTGGATAATAAACTTTTAAAAAACGGCTCAAATATGGATAAGAACCATAATATCCACTTAGAAAATGGATAACAATAGATAACTAATGTGGGTTAACTTTTACATTTGTAAAACCTCAAATGGCGGGTTTCTCAAGTTTGGAAGACTAGTAATTCTCCCAAAAGTGATCATCTTCAAGAAGTCATGGAGCCATATTTTTCGCCGGTTAATCTGTCTTTTATTCGTATTAAATATGGTTAGATCGGATAGTTTATCCCTTTTTTCATTATCTATTTTTGACCCGTCTTATATCTGACGCGACCCAATCGTTTGCCGCCCTACTTATAGCCCATTTAAGGCTGAAGTGGATTGACATTTTGAAAACCTTTCAAAAACCGGTCCAACCCATTTTGACACTTTTATATGTAAACGAATACATATAGTCAAACTTTGTGGCAGGAGTTCAAACTAGGATGGACATTTGGTACTTCGGTTCAGTATTTAAGAATTTTGATTTGATATTTTCGTATTCAGTTTATCAATTGTGTATTCCAAATACTATACCAAAATAGTTCGGTAAAGTTCAATATCTCTTATTTAAATTATGGACGGTTTAAGTTGATACATTAACGGAATCGTGTTTTAAAAGGAAATCATACTGTACTCATTGACGAGTAACATACATTCATGCTTGACCAAATTTTTTTTAAAGAAGGAGCACCAACACTTGCCAATTGCAGCAGCAACAAAGGAGCAGCAGTCACTCTAATTTTCTAACTCGCCAATTGCAACAACAACTAACGAGAAAGAAAATGGTTTAACATTCTAACCGGTTGTTGGGCTTAGTTTATTGGGCTAGAAAATTCAATATCGAGTACCGTACTAAAATACCGAAAAATACTGAAATACCAAATAAACCGATACTGAATACAAAATTAATTCGATCTAGTTCGAAATTCGACTTTTCGGATTTTATGCACATCCTAGTCTGAACTAGTTACAAAGACATGTACTTTTTTTGGTAACCATGTAAACATTATCATTAACAAACAACCTTACACTTAAAGAGCACCTGATCTTGCAAACATACAAGAATCAAGCCTCCAACAGAAAAAACTAATCACACTTTTAACTGCTCTATTAAATTTCTACAACTATGAGCTTTTTTTGATGCACTAATTGTATATACTCTAGCTAGAATCTCACTTTTTATATGTATAACTGTCTTTGCAATATGTACATTCTTTCCTCAAAACAATTTCCAATTTTTTGCCTTCCAAGTGTGATAGACCATTGCTCCCCATGTTGCTGCAACCAATTCTCTTTGAACTTTCTTCCATTTCTTCTTCTTAATGCATTGCAAAATTGTCTTCAAACTCCCTGTTTGTATTGTTGATCATGTCCATTGCTCCACCCCATGTTTGACTTCCTGAAACCACGAGCATCCACCAAATAAGTTGTCATTTGTCTCTTCAATTTGATCATCACATAAGCAGCAATATGCTTCTTCAACTGGTATCTTCAGCTTCCCCAATCTTTCCTTAGTGAGCAGTCTATTATGAACTGCTAGCCACATGATACCTATGTTTTGGTTGTGCCACAGATGTCCTATTGACTCTGCATTAGCCAGCTTAGGTTGAGCTGACCTTAACTCCATGTAACTCTTGCTAATAGAATATTCTCCTGTTAGAGTAAGTATATATCTGCCTTGGACATACCAATCCTTCATTTTGTCAGCTAGAGCTTTAATCTTCCTCCAGGTTCAGCTGCTATCCACAGGTGCTTTGTGACTCCATATGTCCTCTCCTTTTTTTAAATATATGTCATGTACCCATTTTATCCACAGTGAGTCTTTATTGACTGCCAATTGCCATACCAGTTTACCAACTGCAGCCATATTCCACATTCTACATTCTTTGATATTCAAACCCCCAGTTTTCTTAGAGCAACATACTTTTTCCCATGATATTAGAGAGACTTTCTTCTTGTTTTCTGAGTCACCCCATAAGTACTCTCCACACTTCCTATCTACCTCATTCAACACAATTTGAGGAAGTATAAACACAAACCCTCAAAAATTATATATTGAAAAGAACACTGAGTTTATGATCTGCAGTCTCCCAGCATAGGAGAGTTGTTTTACTATATGTCAATTTTATCCTGTTTGTTATCTCGTCTATCAACTGCTGGCACTCCAGTTTACTCCACTTCTTTGATGACAGAGGCAAACCCAAATATCTAATAGGAAACTCTCCCTTTGTTAATCCAGTTATCCCCAACAATTGCTCCTTGACTTCTTTTGTCACCCCAACTAAGAACATACTGGACTTTTCATATTTGCTATCAATCCTGAAGTTTCGCTAAAATGCTTCACTGCCTCTAGAATTCTTGTCACATACTGCACCTGTCATTTACAAAATATCATGAGATCATCAGCAAAAATTAGATGTGTGAGCTTTAGTTCTTTACACATTTGATGGAATCTAAAGTCAGGCAGCACACTCATAGTCTTCAAAACTCTAGATAAGTACTCCATTACCAATACAAATAGTAATGGTGAGGCAGAGTCACCTTGCCTCAATCCTCTCTTTCCTTCAAAAACCCATGATTCTCCCCATTTACCTTCACATAAAATATTGTTGTAGTAACACATATCATCATTCAGTTAGTGAACTTTGCTGGGAATCCATACCCTCTCATTATCTCCTCCAGCAATGACCATTCTATCATATCATATGCCTTCCTCAAGTCTATTTTCATTAAACATGTAGGTGATGTTCTCCTATTATAATGCTTAACAAATCATGACATATCAACACATTATGTACCATTGATCTACCTTGCACAAAAGCAACTTGGTTCTCTGCCACTAAGTGTGAGACAACAGTTGTTAGCCTCCTATAAATCATCTTAGAGATACATTTGTAAAGGACATTACAACAAGATTGGTCTATATTGACTTGCAACCTCTGGAGCATCAACTTTAGGAATGAGTGCAATAATTGTTGCATTCAATTGCTTCAATAATCTTCCATTCTCAAAGAATTCCAGTATGGCTTCAGTGAATTCTTCTCCAATAATAGACCATGTAGCTATAAAGAATCCACTCCCATATCCATCCGGCCCAGGGCTCTTGTTACTATCTATGCTGAACATTGCTTCTTTCACATATTTCCCATTAAATGGTCTGATTAATTTCACTTGTTGTAATGTGGACAATAAGGGTCCATTGTGAATCATACTTGTAGATATTCTCCTTCTTAAATTCCTCCTGGTGCCCAATAGATCTGTATAAAAAATCACAAACATGTTAGCAATAATATCAGGACCATTCTGCCACTGACCCTGCCTATCCTTTAACTGGGTAGTAGCTTTTTGTAGCCTTTTGTGTTTGATAACAACATGGATATAGTTAGTTTTATCATCACCCAGCTTCAGCCGTGTAGCTTTACTCTTATGCTGCAAATACATCTCATCCATATAAGATGATTCTCTAAACTTATTATACCAATTGCCCTCCTCATGTTGTAACTCTCTGTTTGTTGGATCATTTTGTAGTTTTTCCTGAACCTCTTTAAGCTTCATCCTGTCCTCATTTGTGTCACCCACAATATTACCAAAGTGTTATGCATTTAACTTTTTTAAAACCTTCTTCAACATCTTGAGTCTTCTCACAATTTTAAACATCTTGCAGCCTTTTACTTTAGCTTCCCATTATGTCTTCTCAATTTCAGTAAAATTAGGATGGTGAGCCCAAACATTACTATATATAAATTGCTTCCTCATCCCTAGTTTCCTGTCCCCCAATGTCATTATGGCTGGACAATGATCACTGATACCTTATGGAAGAAACCTTGCTCTACAAACTGGCATTATATCCAACCATGTATTATTGATAAAAATCAAACAAGCTTTGAAAAAATTCATTGATCATTGTTCTTGTCATTCCATGTGTAATGATTCCCAGAATGAGGAACCTCTATTAATTCACATTCCTTAATGCATGTGTGAAAGTCTACCACATCAGACCAAGTAACTGGATTCCCACCAATTCTGTCTTCTATTTTCAAAACTTAGTTAAAGTCACCCAGTATCATCCATGGCAGTTGACAAACAACATGATAATCCACTAAACTACTCCACAACTCCCTCCTTTCCTCTTTGGTATTGAATGCATACACAAATGTCACTATAACCTTCATCTGTAATGGCACATAGACTACCTCACATGTAATATTCTGGGCACTTTTCCTAACAACAACAACATTATAAAGATCTGGTCTCCATAACACCACAATCCTCCCATTGTAATGTTCCTCCAAATTAGTAACCTTCCTCCATCCACCAAACATTTTTTCAGTTATCATATCTATATTGTTCTTTTTGATTTTAGTTTTTAGTAGACTTACTAATCCTACTCGTTCACTATTGCAAAGAAGTTTCCCCTCCTTTTGCTTATTTGGAGCATTTAAGCCCCTAACATTCCAACTTAATATCTTAACCATTCCCAATTTGAGATATGACCCTCTTATCCACACTTGCCACCTGACTATTCCTTCTCAATTCATTTATATCTCCTTGTGCCTCATGATCCAAAACTTGAAATGAATTCACATTATCCCTCTGCTTTATCACTTGATGATTCTGTGCATGTTGACTCCTTCTTGTTCTTTGTGGTGTCACCCACATTGTCTCCCCCTGCTTCTTAGTTGGTGAGCTTTGTGTTTTTTTTTTTGCACAATCATGTTCCTCTTTTCTGTTTCGGCAATGCTTGCACTCCCCTGATGCACCTGTGTTACCTGATCACCTTCATTCTGTCCCATAGTACTCATTTTTGCTCCCTCATTCCTATCTGGTTCTTATCTCCTATACCCTCATGATTCCCAGTATTCTTTTTCTTCGTATAGTTCTCCACTATATACCCATATTTTTGGCAATGTGTACATAGCGTTGGTTTCCAATCATAAGAAACCTTCTGCTCAGTTACCATCCCTCTTTCATTCACAAACCTCACAAATCATAATTAGGGATATATATATCGTATATGTATGCATATTTACACTGCTATCAACCGTACATAAGAAAAACTTTTTCAAAATTGAAGGAAGAGATAATACCTAAAAATACACTCTTAAATAGAGGCCGAGCTAGTCTTTAGTATGACTTCAATTGAACTCAACCACTTTTGCTTAAACATTATTTTTGTATCAAAAAATTTATTAAATACATAAAATATTTAATTGCGAACCCATTACTTCCGTAACAAATTCAGAATTCATAAACTTCAAATCATTGGTTTGCCTCTACTCTTAGGATCCGTTTGGCCATTGATTTTGCCAAATTTTTTCTAATTATTTTTAGACAAATAGACGTTTGTTCATAAATTTTATCCATATTTTGGCAAATTCCCAAAACTCAAAACTTGGTTTTGGCCCAAAATATTACTATTACGTTTTTTAAAAATTGCCCCAAAGTTTTGTATTTTATAAAAGAGCCCGTCATTTATTATTTTATAACAATGTTGCTTCGTCTTCTCGGTCATCTGATAGTGTATTATGCAGTTCATTACAAAAATGATAATTTTGTACCAAATTTATTTATGTTCATGACTATGATTTGTGATAATGATAATGAATGTTATTGATGAAAGTACTGTCGGGTATTTGTGATAGTTTTTAGAACTTGTAGGTATAAATCACGTTTCGTATTTTTTCAAAAAAAAAGAAAGAAAGTAAAATATGTTTTGAAAACTAATATCCAAATACATTTTTATCTTGAAACCAAACTTAAACGCTCGCTTAAATTCTCAACTGCCTGTTAAACTTTGCGGGTGTTGATTTACTGTTTTAAATTATTTTAAAATTGAATAAATACCCCTTATCTACTAGATAACCAATTTTTATATAAAGTGGTGAAATACACTCATTTGACACACATATTCTACCATTTGCTCTTTATCACCTTTTTTTTTTTACCACATACAACTTCTTGAAATCTCCAACGACATGGCCATTGAAAAACAATGGCACATTAAGCAACTTTTTGCCAAAATGGAGACCAGACGATTGGCCATGGATTTTGGGTATACTTTTTTCAATTTTTGTTAAACGCTGTTTGTTCATGGAACATGATTAGCTTTAGAAAAATATTTAATTTTTTTTTAAGTTCCCAAAACTGGTATAGGATAGTTTTTAGTGAATTTTTTTTTTCACTCACAAAACTTTATTTTTTCAAATAAAATATATGTCTAAACACAAATTTAACTTTAAAAAAATATTTGAACACAACTTTAAATTACTTTTTTATAAATTTCAAATATATATATATATATATATATATCCAAACGCTAGCTTAATTTTCGCGATAAGTTGAGGGTTATTAATTTATTATGTATTATCCACGAAGAAAAGCTAACTCATTTTAGTTTATTTTTTTCTCGGAATTTTTATTATAGTTACATTTATTAAAACCCAGAGAATTAAATAAAAAAACGTTTGCTTGGTGAAAACGAAAAGCTTTAGCACTTGAAAAAAAGAAAAGAAGCTTTGGTTTTTCCATATTTAGGGCTTAAACGTAACATTTTTCCTGTTTGTTCTCATTTTAGTACTTGAACAGCTAGCTACTCATATCTTTGTGTAATCCATTGCTCTTCTCCATCAATTTACTTGTTAGGGTTTTAGCAAAATGTCGAAAACTCCGGATCCGAACAGCACCGGTACTAGCGCCGGCGCCGGGAAACCTACCGGAGAAGAGGCGACGGTGAAGGTTCCCTCCAAGGATCCAAAGAAGAAGGATGACAAGAAAGACGAAGATCTAGTAAGTATCAATGAAATTAATCCGATAATAATAATTATTGCATTATTATTTCTATACAATTTTGAAAAGTCATTACTCATTCAGCTATTTCACGAAGAGAAAAAGGAAATAGGAATAAAAGGATAAAAAGATTTTCAAGTTGCTTTTTATAAATGCGTTATTTTTCATGTCTTATTTTGCATACTATTTGATGAGTCTAGCAGTTTGATATTTTTTTCCAAACATTGTCTAAACAGTTTAATTATAAAAATGGCGATGTTAGAATCCTGAATGTAGTTTTAGTTATGTAAATTTTGAAAAAATTGAGGAACAATATAACAACAACAACAACAACAAACTGAGGCAGATTCAGCATGTGAACTTATGGGTTCTACCTTTAAACTTCCCTTATGCCTGATATTTGGTGACAGAGTTACGGTACTTGTGTTGGTGGAATGTAGTAGGTACCTGATGGAATACTCGAGGTTTAAGAAAAGTTTTTAGGATTTAACTCACAATACCTTTGAATTATCGGTTGAGAATCTAATATTTGTTGAAAGTTTTGTGGGGTTTCACACACACACACACACACACACACACACACATATATATATATATATTCTTTTGTGAAAAATATTGGGTTCCATTGGACCCGTAGCTTAAGAGCTACATTCACCACGGACAACAACAACGCCTCAATCCCAAGCTAGTTGGGATTGGCTGTATGAATTTTCAATATCATAATTGTTCTATATACAAAAATTCAAACTCAGTACTTGAAAGAGTATATATTTCGTGGGGTTGTATAATATATTTTAGTCGTTATATCTCTAATATACCAATGAATCTTCTAATGAGCATTAGTCTTCTAGTTGGTATCACCTATAAGGAACAATGTATTAGACAAATAGACTCTAAATCCCAGATGCTTTTCGGACAGATGGAGTGATATTTTCTTACTTTAAGATAGTCATGTTAATAGAATGAGGGACAAGCAACATTGGTTTAAACAAACTCCAATATCTTACATAGCTGACTCTTTGTCATCACTTTTAGCTTATGTATCTTTGTTTCTTATTTATTGTTTTACGTTATTGGGTTTAGTCGGAGGAGGATTTGGCTCTGAAGCAGCAATTGGAACTATATGTGGAGAGAGTTCAGGATGCAGATCCTGGACTTCAGAAGGTTGCGCTGGAGAGCATGAGGTTTTTCTTCCCTTAGTATATTATTAAAATTTCATTCATTACACTTGAATGCATAGTTGATAGCGACCTGCAACCATCGTACTTGAATGCATAGTTAAACTTAGCTTAGCAACCATTGTACTGGTGCTAACACTACTTTTGCTTTTGTAATTATTCTGCATCTACTTGATGCCTATCAATGATATCTCTCTTCATCAAAAAAGTTGATAGCGACCTGCAATTTTATTTTTGATAATGGTAGCAAGATAGTGGCCTGCATTTTTGGTTCACTTCTAATGGACTGATGTAATATAGTTACGAGTTTATTGGCTTAAGAGGTGTGTTTATGAAGCTATTTTGTATCATAGAATCTCAGGATTATTGTGGATTTCAGTTATGTTAGAAGTTTTAAAGATCTTAATTGTATTTGAAGGAACTCTTGGGACAGCAACCATCGTGCATGAATGAGGGAACTGACTGTTAAGACTTCCATTTAGTTCTTTAATGATCATGAGAGCTTTATTTGCTAGAGCGGTAGTACTTAGTAGCAGGCGGAAGATGGTCCCATGTTCTTTTTTCTTATGAATCTCTAGGATATGTACCAAGTACACCTACAATTAGAACAAGTGTGTCATTAGTACATGATCATAAATACAAGAGCTGCAACTTTTCTTTGACAGTCCGTATAAAACATTTGTAGCTAGCAAATGGGCAGGTCATATCGGATATCGGCAGGTTGAAAATGGGTTAGACAAAAATGTGTAAATTGTCCGATCCCCCCGTCACACGGATAAAAATAAGTTGAGTGACATATAATAAGTTATGCGGGTATCCGTATTATCCAACACCAGTTTCAGCAAAGTAGCAAACATAGTCCAGTTCCAACATATAGAAAAAACTGCTAATCCATTCAAGAGAAACTGTATACACTAAGGGCAATACTGATGGAAAGAAGTTCAGACTTACTAAATTTGATCTTCAATTGTTTAAAGTTAAGTTAGAAGGAAGTACCATCATATTTCTTCAAAGAGCTCAATCACCTAAGCAGCAAAAAACCTTATTTTGATATCTGTACTTTTATAAGAAAATTATGCATATTTTATGACTGGAAAAAGATTTTTAAATGGAACTCAAAGTCCTTCAAAAGCACAAATGTCGCAGACGTATTGGGCTAAATTATTTTTTCAGGGGGAATTGTCATGTCTTCTCACAACTTCAAGTGCTCGTGGTTTTTGCTTAGAAAGTAATAAACTACCTCCTTAAAAAAGAAGAAAGAAAAAAAGTTACTGAAGTGTAGCAAAGGATGTCAGAAACTTCAACATTTGAACGGCAACAACGTAACAAAGCCTTTCTTGGGCCATAAAACGGCAGTAGAGGCAGTGAAGAACTTTCTAGTCTTTGACGTGTTTGGCTGGTTGGGGGATTCTGAAGCCCATTTTTTACCCGTCAAATATCCATTTTTTTCAGATGATCCATATTTGACCTGGTTTAAATCAATTATCCAACCCATTTTAAATTGGGGGGGTCGAGTAGAAACATTAAAACTTGTGCCGGTCAATGGTCATATCAGATGTTTTTACTAGCATTAAAAACATTAACGGATTAGAACTTGCAGTCAATGGTCAACTGGGTATCTGAACGATTGCCGGTCTTAAATTCAGCCTCTGAGACATAGTTATCGCTTGTGCATATATGGGTGTCACATTTTGGAAAATACTGTTTTCTTTCCCTCTATCACACAGTTGAAATTGAGATGGAGACTAAGAAGATAGACTTTTATGATATATATGTTCAATATATTCACAAAATAATGCATAGTCAATCTATCTATTAAACAAAAAAGTTAATGCATAGTCAGTATAGTGTATCATTATTTATTTTTTGAAAATCATAGTGCTTAGTCATCATGGTATTTCAATAATAGAAGGTCCAATAGTTAAGTTGTGTAAAATGCTATAAGAGGAATGGCATGACAATTTAAGATTTTCAATATCCAGAAGTTGTTGATGATGTTTACAGTTATAGGAGAAAACTAGGATGTCATCTTTTTACTTACTCATCTTTTCTTTGTTGCAGGCAGGAAATTCGTACTGCTACAAGCTCCATGACATCGGTCCCAAAACCACTAAAGTTCTTGCGTCCCCATTATGGAACACTAAAGGGATTTTATGAGAATATGCCGGATTCTGATTTGAAGGTATTGACTTCTCCACGGCACTTCTCTGATGAAATTTGAATATACCAATTCACATGTTTTAACTTCACTGCATGCAGAAACTTCTGGCAGATATACTGTCTGTTCTGGCTTTGACAATGTCTGCTGAAGGAGAAAGGGTATGTTCTATTTATTCTGTTGATACGAGCTTAAGCATCTTCATGAGCTATAATGGGTATTGTTAATTTTCTTTGGTTCTTACAGGAGAGCTTGAAGTATAGACTGTTGGGATCTGAAGGTGACATTGGTTCCTGGGGACACGAATATGTTAGGTAAGAATATGTTTCCTTGTACTTCAGCTATGCTAAAATATGTAGTAAATTATACCAATGCCGCTGCAGACTGTAAAGCAGATGTCATTAGTATCTGATGTGCATGAAAATGGCTTTTTGATGGTATTTAATTGCAATGATAAAATATTAGTTTTAGATATTACTTGATGCATATGAGACTACATGTTATCATATCTGATTTCTGCCCTATTCATTTTCACCTAAAAACTGGCAAAAAAATTCAGTTTCCTCTTGTATTTGGATATTGCTGGTTAATGCTAACCTTTTGTGACAGGAACTTGGCTGGAGAAATTGGACAAGAGTATGCAAAACGGCAGGTTGGTATTTATTCATTTCGAGGTTCTTGTAAAGTGTGAGCAGAATGTAGCTGTCCATTCTTCATGCGGTAGGCTGTTTAATGAGGAATTTCTGGACTCCAATCTAATTTTTTTTTTTGGATCACCACTACTTGCCACTCTATCTCATCCAATTTATTTGATACTCTTTCCATTTTGGAATGTTTCAAAATGTTTGACACCAATTTAGTTCACAACTTTCAAGAATTTAAATTCATTAAACTATTCACACTTTAACTTCGATTTGACTTTGCTCTCTCTGTGATCACTATTTTTATATTCTCTCCATCATCACTAATATGTTATATGAGCCGAATTAACATCTTATTTTGGATGAAGTATGAGTCAAATTGAATCTTAAGTCCGTGCCAATCAAATACCATTATATAGAAACAAAGGGAGTATTATATTTACTATTTTTTTGGATAAAGTAAGAAATTTCATTAAAAGAAGGGCAACTAACGAGCCTGTATACAGCGAGTATTTACTTTTGCATCTAATGCTTTCACAAATCCTTGTTTTCATTATCTGCACATGTTTATATATAGATTTCCTTTGAGGTAGGTATTTCTTTAACATTGTGCCTTTGGCCTAATCCTTTTTTTTTTTCTGGAATTTTGATTAAGAAAAATGAGTTCCTGCCTTGAGACATGCATTTTTACTTTTAAATCATGCTATGATTCTGACGTAAATCAGTTGTCATTAGCTTCCATATATTCATGCTCTCTATATGTATTATTTCAGAGTGAAGAGGCCCCAATTGACGATCTTATGGAGCTTGTGCAACAAATAGTTTCTTTCAACATGAAGGTATCTTTATTCATCTATGATTTTATGTTGTCAATTGCGACAAGTTGAAGGATAGAATGTAGGGGGTTGCTACTATACACCGTGCTCCTATGCAGATGCATAGATCTCTCTGTATTTATTTACCCTTTTTCTTCTGTCTGAATGTTTCCATTGATATTTTATTTTTCAATGCAGCATAATGCCGAACCTGATGCTGTCGATCTATTAATCGAGGTACTGTTTTTTACCAGTATACTATGCATCATTTTATTGTATGCACATCAGTAAGAAATATCTTTGCATAATTTTAGGTTGAAGACCTTGATCTCTTGGTGGAGCATGTGGATAGCAGCAATTGTAAAAGGACATGTGCCTACCTCACCAGTTTTGCAAAGTAAGTCGTATGAGTATCTGGGCATGGTTGTGGTTATTCCCTTTTGAATGTCTGAATCCCTTGGATTTTTCTTGTTCGGAATTTGTTCTGGAGGAAATTTTGTAGGCCAGTCTATATGCTTCTCTCTTCTTTTATTCCTCTGCCTTATCTGTGGTTTCTTTTGAAACCAGAATCTTTGATGTTGACTTCAGCTCATGAGCTATGACTAACAGGTTAAATCACAAATTCTGATATTTTGCTTCTCAAGCATTATTCATTTATCACTAAGCTAATGCAAACCCAAAGAGGTTTATATACTCCTTGTAAGCATCTTGAACATGCACATATGTGATCTTATCCGTTGCATTTTTGAGGTGGCAGATTCATAGATGTAAACTTGAAAAATTAAGACATTCCCTGGCAAAAGCATTTTTGATTTTCTATGTAAGGTTGTTTTCTTGCTCGTGTGCCATAGGAGACTAGCTCTTTTCTTAAAAATGGCCGATCTATGAGAGTCTACAGAGTTTCCAAAAACCTTGCAATTGGAAGTGAGTTCATTCAGGAATTAGTGCATGATATCTATTAATTATATAGTTGGTTGGCTGTGTTTGAATTTTTCTTTTAAAGGCATATCCTCTGAATAGACATGAAATGCCCTTTCCTCGTACCCCTTAAAAGCCAATCTTCTAATAATAGATAGTGCTGTGGATGTGAAAATTTGAATTAATACTTTGTGCTGTCTGATTAATAGTGTATGCTGTTTCCAAGTCTTGCTTGAGCTACTGAGAGTTTCAAACTCCTTTTCCCCTAAGGCAAGCTAAAGTGCTTGTGCCTTGTAAAATGCTGGAATTACTCTTTCTTTTGTCTTTGTCCGTCTGTGTCAATCTTTCTTCCATCTGATTTTCTGTCTACGACCTCTGCTTCAGCACTCATGTCTTTTCCTGTCTTACAGATACCTTCCTGGACCTGATGACATGCTGGTTCTTGATATTGCATACACTATATACATGAAATTTGAGGAGTATCCTCTAGCACTTGTGACTGCATTAGCCCTAGACAACATGCAGGTCCGCACTGCTCGCTATTACTAGCTAATTTGAAGTATTTCTGTCACACACTAGTTGATCTTTTGATTGTAAAATTTCAAATCTGAGTACTTTTAATTGTTTTGGGTTGCACCTTTCCTTGCAGTCTATAAAGCAAGTTTTTACGTCATGCGATGATCTTCTACTGAAGAAGCAGTTCTGTTACATCCTCGCTCGCCATGTAAGTTCTCCATTGTGTGTGCTATTTTGGTTTATCAGAAAGTACCAGCACATGGAACAATTCAATTTTTCTTCCTGTTTCTTCTTTTTGGTTAGGGGGTGAAGAATACCTCTAATTCAGAGTCTGATCTCTGAGGTCTTATAGAAGTGCTTTTCCGCTGCTGTTCTATGAGATATTGTTGGTGAAATAATCAATGCGCTACTTATCAGAGAATGATAAAGTGAACTATCACTCCATTATTTATTTTATTTCCCTGTAATCTCTCTTGTGCCTTGTATTCCTTGCCAGGTATATGGCTTCTTGGGTCTGTAGAGCAGACAAAACTCAGAAATGTTGAGTTATTTACATGCGGCTTTATGGCTTGTCAACATAGTTTTATGTTAGTAATAGATCCAAGATGCTAATTTGACGATTTTGAATCGCAGGGTCAAACGTTTGACCTTGATGAAGAGATGTGTGCGGGTGATGAAGAGAGAGAAGGATTGCAGGAAATTATTAACAATACGAAATTAAGTGAAGGCTATCTTGCACTTGCTCGTGATATTGAGGTCATGGAACCCAAAACCCCTGATGACATATACAAGGTTAACACTTTTAAATAAACTTCCTTCTTACCATGCTTGATTTGCATATACTGTTGCATCTGTTCGATATCCCGTATTTGAAGTTATCGACCTGACATTGTGCTAGTGGTGTATGTTACTGGCCCTGTCTCCTGCTTTTTTGTCCTGCAAGGATTGTATCTCATGTCATTCTTGCATTGTTTTTCCAGCATCCAGTTTCAGTTTAGTTACTCCCTCCGTTTCAATTTTAATTAGGTATTTTCCTTATTAGTCCATCCCAAGAAGAATTGACACATTTCTATATTTGGAAACAATTAAACTTTAATTTTTTCATTTTATCCATTTTGCCCCTAATGAGAAGCTTTTATAGCTACACAAATATCATGGTCCCACAAAGCTTTTATCCCTCCTTAAATTCCATGCTGAGTCAAACTCCCCATCTAAATTGAAATGGAAGGAGTATTAATTATCGATCAATATGCTCATTTCTTTCTTTTTCCTTTATTTCATCTCTTTTTCCCATCCTTCCTCATATTCTAAGTAATTTGGGAGTAGTTTGCCTCAGTTTTCTTTTGCCCCTTTCAAAGAGAGATAAAGAACAACCACTTAACCAACTCGGTCGTCTATGAAGATACTTCATCCAAAGAAATTTATCTTTATGTTTATTAGTTATTATCACAAAGGAAAAGCTTTTGTGTAAATTTCCCACTAAATCACTTCTTGTTTTGATTTGTTAGCCACATTTGCTTGATGGCCGAGCTAGTGCGGGAGCAAGTGTCGACTCGGCTAGACAAAATTTGGCTGCTACATTTGTCAATGCATTTGTCAATGCTGGTTTTGGTCAGGTAAAATGAGTCGGGTTGTATTTTTCATATACATTATAGACATAGATGTATGTTTGTATTTGTATAGCTTGTTATGTATCTGTCTACTGTAAATAACTCTAATTTTGTTTTTGCTGCAGGATAAGTTGATGACGGTACCATCAGAGGCCACAAGTGGTGGTTCCTCCACAAGCTGGCTTTTCAAAAATAAAGAACATGGCAAGGCTAGTGCTGCAGCAAGTCTGGTATATAGTTTTACTAATTCATTCGATTCTCCTTGTTGATTACCTATCAGCAGCTATTAATTGTTCTTTCCCATATTTAGGGAATGATCCTGCTTTGGGATGTTGATTCTGGGCTTGCACAACTTGATAAGTATTTCCATAGTACTGATACCCATGTCATTGCTGGTGCACTATTAGGAGTTGGAATTGTAAACTGTGGCATCAAGAATGATTGTGATCCAGTAAGCTTCCTCAGATGTTTGTACTAATTCTCGCTGCAAATTTTCATATCCTGAGATTTCACTCTATTCTTTGTGCAGGCATTGGCACTTCTTGCTGAATATGTAGACAAAGATGATCCTTCTATTAGAATAGGTGCTATAATGGGCCTGGGTCTTGCTTATGCAGGTGCTCAGAATGAGCAGGTAAAGTTCCTATGTCTTTCTTTTTGGATTTGGCTAGAGAAGAATAAACTTTCAGCTCTGTCCTTTAGTCCATCCGTTAGCTTACAAAGTTCTACCTTTATTTTTGGAACTCTAGAAGATCGGTTTGGATATATAGTAATATTACAATTGAGTGCTCGCTGTTTTTCAGATCAGAAGTATATTGACTCCCATACTTGGAGATAATAAGGCGTCCCTTGATGTCATTGCATTCGCTGCAATATCATTGGGCTTGGTGTATGTGGGTTCATGTAATGAAGAGATTGCCCAGGCAATCATATTTGCATTGATGGAGCGGAGCGAGTCAGAATTGGCAGAGCCTCTTGCCCGTCTTTTGCCTCTGGGTCTTGGTCTTTTGTACCTTGGGAAGCAGGTACCTGAAAAAAAGTTACAGGCCATGGTTTCTGTAGAGATTGAAGAAAATCTGTGCAGACTAGCATTTTGTATCACTATAGCCTAGATATTCAGTTTCATCATATTCATTCAACTCTGTTGGATTGTAGAACTTCTTATTTTGATTTGGTATCCCTCTATCATGTCCTATAGGATAGTGTTGAAGCTACAGCTGAAGTTTCGAAAACTTTCCATGAGAAGATCAGAAAGCATTGTGATATGACCCTGCTTTCTTGTGCCTATGCTGGGACAGGCAACGTACTCAAGGTAATACAAGTTTCTTCTCGTTTCACTTCCAACTGATTCTGGTTAGGATAATTGCAATTGCTGACTGTAATTTTATTCTAGGTCCAACACTTTCTTGGTCAATGTGCTCAACATCTTGAAAAGGGTGAAACCTATCAGGGACCAGCTGTCCTTGGTATTGCAATGGTAGCAATGTCTGAAGAATTGGGGCTTGAAATGACAATACGCTCCTTAGAACATCTTTTGCAGTATGGAGATCAAAATATTCGAAGAGCAGTTCCATTGGCTCTTGCCCTCCTCTGCATATCAAATCCAAAGGTATGTTTTCTCAAAAGTATCCATACCATTGATTTCTATTTCCATGCTTATTCTTTTACTTCCATTGGTTGTGTTAATTTTCTGTTTTTTCCTCTTTTATTGACTAGTTGTGGTAGGCCTTTTTTTCCTTTTCTTCTGCTTGTATCTCTTGGTAACATATTATGCTGACTTGGACAGGTCAATGTCATGGACACACTGAGCAGGCTTAGTCATGATTCAGACGCTGAAGTAGCAATGGTAATTTTGGATGAGTGTAGTTATTTGTGCAGCTATTAGATTGTTAAATCTGAAAACTTCTCTAAATTCTACAGGCTGCTATCATTTCATTGGGATTGATAGGTGCCGGAACAAACAATGCTCGAATAGCTGGCATGCTGCGTAACCTGTCCAGTTACTATTACAAAGAAGCCAACCTTCTTTTCTGTGTAAGAAATAAATAATTATCAGTTATTCTCTGGTGACTAGTCCATATCTCGTGTTTACTATCCCGTTTACTTCTAACCATTGGCATTTGCTACTTCTGCAGGTGCGGATCGCCCAAGGTCTTGTCCATTTGGGAAAGGGCTTGATAACTCTTTCACCGTATCATTCTGAACGATTTTTGTTATCTCCGTAAGTTCTCTTCTACAAACTATTTTGTCTCACAAGAAGCATTTTCTTGTGCAAGTCCCCTTAGAGGCTCATTTTACTTACTGATATTTTTGAGTTGAAATATATGTATTTTACCTAGTTAATAAGGGTTTTTTGAAAGAGGATCAAGTGAATAATTGCAGAACAGAGTACTGGCGTTAAAGGATCTGTTATATCCTTGTTTCTTTTGAATTGTTTGGCAGATTTTTTGTCTTAAACCTCCTATCAAAGATTCAAAATTGACATATGTAATTGAACTGGTGCTTATGAGCTAGCCTTTTTGATCCTTCAAACCCTCAATCTGTTGTTGCCTCTTAAATTTTGAACTGTTTCAGGACTGCACTGGCTGGACTCGTAACTCTGCTGCACGTATGTCTTGATATGAAGGCCATTATTTTGGGGAAATACCACTATGTGCTTTATTTTCTGACACTGGCGATGCAGGTTTGCTATCTCTTGAACTAGCCTTTCCCTCTCTCTACTTTTGTACCTTTTAGTGGCTGTTGGTTGGTTTCTCTTCTCTGTGTTTTAGCCCCCCCTCCTGCGGCCGCCCTTTTGTTTTCTTTTTAATCATTCATACATTTGCTTCTTCTTTGCAGCCAAGGATGCTGATGACCGTGGATGAGAATTTAAAACCCTTGTCAGTGCCTGTCCGAGTTGGTCAAGCTGTTGATGTTATCGGTCAGGCTGGTCGACCGAAGACGATTACGGGTTTCCAGACACACTCAACCCCAGTTCTCCTTGCTGCTGGAGATCGAGCTGAGCTTGCTACAGAAAAGTATTGTCCTTCCCCCTTGAACTTGCTATTTATATTGCATGGTTGTTGATCCATGTCTTCACTATTTTTAGGGTAATTTCTACAAGGGAAAAGTGCACCCTTGTTTCATAATTATTTGACAATTTTTTTACCTTTAATTTCTGGCTATGAACATTTGATTTTACCAAACTAGACACTACTAGTCTTACCACTAGAGTCACGGCAATCTGATCAATTTTTATCCAATGAACATGTAACTGTGATATGCTATTTTTAGTGGCTTAGTATATTCGGTGGCAATTTCTAAACCCGTATTGCTTGCTTTAAAAGTAGTAATACAAGCTCCACTTGGATAGACATGGTATTATGCTCAATCGAATATCACTAGTCCCAAAACTGGAACCTGAATAACTGAAGGACCATAAACACACTTTTCCCGTCATTATAACTAGTCCCATCTACTCACATTTTCTTGTTAATGTAGGTACATTCCGCTCTCGCCCATTCTTGAAGGCTTTGTCATCTTGAAGGAGAATCCAGAGTATAGAGATGACCACTAGTGATGGTACAAAATGAGTTCAGTAGAAGATTTAATTGGGCCAGGATAGTTGTTCATGAGATGAATGGCCCATTTATTTAGCTCAGGTTGCTTGCTTCAAGATTCGTCGTGGCTAATGGGGCTTACCAGATCCACCTTTACATAGAAATGCCCGTTACTGGATTGTTGCAAGATTCTAATTTGTTCTCCCTTTATAGTCTAAAAGGCAAGCAAAATGACTCCTCTCGGATAGTCAGCGAGCTTGTAGAGGTATAACATTGGCCAAATCTTGCTATACGAAGGAGCTTAGCTAGCGCAAGAAAATGTTTTTTTACTAGCATATTTGTACCGAAACTGAAGTGGAGATGCTATACTTTGCTTTCGATATGATTTTCTTTAGCACATACCTCCTCTTGTTTCATCGTGCGTGCTGCCTTTCGTTTTGGATAGTATTCTTACAGCTTTTGATTTATGAAGTTGAAGTTTCCTTTCTTAAATCTTTTTTTTTACTTGGACTTTCTTATCAGTTTTTGGAAATTACAATTTCCCTGACATTGTGATTACCAACTTTGTATTACGCTTCATTGTTTTGAGCGACTGGAACAAATGGAGTATCATGTTAGGTATATAATGAAATCGAAAACAATTATTTCTCAAATTGTTTCAATTTTGTCGCCCTTTATCGTTAACGGAACTCTTGCATAGTAGATAGACTACATTTGTATAAATTTTTCGAAAATAAAAGATCAAGGATTTCTTCAATTTTTGACTATAATTTAAAATTATCTTTAGATTAAAGCTCCCTAAAAAAGATAAGGGCAACCATAAAACTTTTTCCTAACGCGGGATAAAATTAGACAAAAATATTTAACAAAATTCATAATTGCTCAATTTGAACTAGTATAGAGTCAAAACGGGTTTTCCATGCCTAAAACCCTCTGATTTCATCACATTTCCTCCATACATTTTCCAAGCAGTTCGGCGTAATTGGATGGCCACCCCCACCGCCTCGGCCGTTTTCCGGTCACTATCTGTCCGCAATGCCGCTTCCAAAATAGCATCCGAATCGAAAACTGCTCCTCCATCTTTTCGCGCAGCTTCTAGAAGTGTTCTCTCCAATCGTATCTTCAGGTAACATCTTCGCATCTATAGAAATAAATGTATATTGATAGCCACGTAGGTGAATCTAGGATTATAACTAACTTTCTAAATTACTGATGGTCTAAAAATTATTTACATTATCTTTCTTTTTGTAACTAACAGTCTTATTGATAATGCTTGGTGCTACTGCTTTTCTTTTTGTCTCTCGTGAGCCGAGGGTCTATTGTAAACAACCTATCTACCTTCAAGATAGGGATAAGGTCTGCATACACATTACCCTCCTCAGACCCTATTTGTGGGATCGCACTGAGTTTTTTGTTGTTGTTGTTGTTGTTTAACTAACAGTCTTGTATTGATCAGCAATGAAGTAATTACAAAGCCATAGCTAAGCTGTCCCAGCTTGCTATCCAAACTAAAGCTCATTTACAATCAGCAGAGAATTAAAAAACAAATCTATCCCTAGAACATGAGCGGTTAAACATGCGAAATTTTTGCATTGTTAATATGTATAAGTTAAACCGTAGTTTGAATTCGATATAGATATATCTACTGCTTATATGATGGATCCGCCTCTGTATAGCTAATCCATGTTTTGGTTGAGTACAGCTACATGATGGACATAGAAATATTCACCAGAGCAAATTTTCGTCATATCATTGTTAATGCAGTTCTCCTTCTCTCTTTATCTCTTGTCTTCCATTTCCTTCCATACATCTAGCAATTATAGGATGTCTAACCAATGGATTTGATTCTTGATTTAGGTATCTAGCAACACCTATAGGGAGAATGCTTCCTTTGATGTCCTTGAACATACCTGTGGTGTAATGGAGATCTTCAGCATATAGCTCTGCTCTAATCTTCATTCTTCATATTGTAGGCATTGGTAGAACTAGATGAAGGTCAAGCATAGAGGAGTGCAAAGGATTTCCTTATGTTCGGAAGCTTACAAATTTAGAGCACGCAGCTTTAATACATAAAATTCCTTTTGATTACTTTCTCAAGCTTTGTAATAAAGTTTGATTGTTCTGGGAGTATATAACCTCTAGATTTTGCTAATGATTATTGAATTACTCCTACTTTTTACAATATGCAAATGTAACCTCAGAGTATTTTTCATTATATTAATTAGAAAAGAGTAAGTACGTTCGGCGTAGAAATAGTAGTAGCTGTTAAATAAGAGTAGCAGTAGCATGTTTATTTTGTTGGCTGCCTTAGTTTTGTTAACATAAAATGTCTCTGTGGGACTTCAGCTTGCTAGAACTGCTGCTTACACATTTATCTTTTATTCAATCAGCTCAAAATGACGATGTGTGATGATTCATTTGGGGGAGCTGGAGCAAACATTACCAGTTTGTTCTTCCTGACGACATGGCCAAGCAGGGTATTCTGCATTTCCAAACATTGAGGAACTGGATCTTAACCTTTTGGAACACTTGGAGAAAAATATAATCTTCTTGGAGCTCACTTGATGTTGCGACTAGTTGGTAGTGATTATACTTTGTAGATTTTGGAATCATATGACTTTCTATATCATGTTTTTGCTACACTAGTATACCTGAGCTTTCCCTCCCAATAACTACCTGTGTCACAAATGCTACTGATTTTCTTTAATTTATAACCTACCTGTCAATAAGCACACACTTTACCCTTCTTCTATTACACTTATTAGAACACGATAATAGGATTCAGTTCATGAATGCAAGTCCAAACTTGTCATCAGACGCGAAAAATGACAATGGATTTAGTTGAAATTAGGGGTGACAAATGGGCAGGTTGTGTCGGATATGGGACATATCGAGAACGGGTAATACAAAAATAGACAAATTATTCAACCCGACTCATATTTAATACTGATAAAAAATTGGTTAACCGGCAGATAATTTGGTTATCCATAGCTTTCTTGAATATGATCACTTTTGGGAGAATTTCTAGTCTCCCAAACTTAAGGAACCAATTTGGGGCTTTACAAATGTGAAAGTTAACTCATTAATTATCCAACATATTTTTTTTTGAAAGACAAAAGTTAGAAGTTACTTGGATGCCTACTTCTCATGATCCACATGGAATTAACTGAACATCTTAAGCTGACACCAGTTTGTCGTCATAAAGAGAAGAAACAGGCGATAAAGCCTGGGAAATAAATCACACTCTAGTACTAAAAAGAGCAAAATCAAGGCAAGTGTTGCAGGTAAAACTGAACCAATTCTTTTACTTTGAACTATGTATGTAGATGTGCATGCATATACACCCAGAAAAAGGTTAAAATGTATACATATAACAGAGGAAAGTCAAATGTGGCGCTGAAGTAGATTTTATGTCAAGATTACGTTGTACACCAGCACCAACTGAGAAAAATAAGAATAAGAATCCACATATATGGAAGTCAAACAATCCAAGCAAAGAAACCGATTTTTACCATGGTATGGGATTGATAGAAACAAACTATAAGAGCCGAAATGCTGGCATTCTTGCACATAAAATTCAAGGAATTCAATAATTAACAATTAAAACAAGAATTGGACTCTGAGATGACTTAAAACTACCTCTAATTAGTTGCTCTACTCTTCCACATTCACCAATTCATACTCAACCAAAGAAAGGTTGTTTTGCTCGTTAACAGCAAAATCAGCTGGTTCAGTAACCTCAACACGACCCCATTTGTCTACTGCAAGTCGCATGGAACCCTTGAACATGTCAATCTTTGCATTCCGCAGAATCACAGTAGCCCCTGCCTTCAATAAATCAACTGCATAAAAGAGTAAAGCTGTAAATATCACCAACAGAAAACATTCAACAGCATCCCCTTTCTGTGATTGCTAATCAAGAGTCAATTTGTCTTTGGGCACAAAATCAATATACAACTGTATAAAGAATAGATTTATCCAACCACAACACCAATAGCATCCCTTTTTCTCTGATTGCATATTAAGAATCATTTTATTGACCTTTCTGCACAAAATCACAATACAACTGTTCTAAAGAATTTGCCAGCGACCTGAATACATAGACCCAGCAAATTACCATTTCTCCACAAAGTGAAAGTATTACAATAGATGGAATGGAATATGAGGACAAAGAGGTGTCAAAATAATTAACGTAGAATCATTATCCAGATCATAGTTGGTATAAGTTTTTCAACCTTATAATTTCCTAACAAACTAAGATGAACAAGTTAATCTGAGGTGCAATATGATTAAACCTTTGAGAAGGGTAGCATTCGATACTATCACATAAACACAGAACAATTAAACCCTGGAATTCACATTAATATGCAAACTATTAGAATTCGCATAAAAACTACATAGAAAAACAAATATTTCTTCAGCAGAATATAAAAATGAAAAACTCTTTAGATGAGTTGAACTTGCTAAAAGAAAAACGTAACCCTCAAACGTGTCAAAACTCGTAACAGTTAACACCACTATAAAAAATGAAAACAAAAACTACAAATTCATATTTCTCTAAATTCTTCAATTCTTCAACCTAAATTAACACAAATGTCCAATTTCTGGTTTCCTTTTTCTTTTGTTTTTTTGTTAAAATAGATTTCCAGGTTATCTTAACAAATGCAACTCCATCTCTCTCATTATGAGCTCTATAAGGTAATGTTATTTTTTATAACTACAGTTTCTGACCCAGCTTGTGCGCACCTCAACTATTCCTTGGAGTGTCTATGACTTCCATCACAACCGTTGATGACCTACAACAAAGCTACTGGGTGCTCAAGCACCCATTATTGTTGACCCAACCAAATATATTTACATTGCAAACTTAGCAAAAAAAATAGAGAGACTAAACTTCCAACCTCAGGATATGACAGTGGGTAAAAAAGGCAGCCCGCTGCACAATGCATCCCGCATTCACACAGTTTCCGAGGAGGGACCGCATCCCAAAGGGTGTAATGTAAACAGCCTACCTAATTAGTGGCTGCTTCCACGGTTCAAACCCGTAACCTATAGGTCATATGGATACGGCAATGGGTACGCTGGTTAAAAAATTGGCTTAAAGGCAGTTGAGCACCCATCACTTAGAATTCCTTGGTCAACCACTGATCACTACAATGATAATATCAATTATGTCTCCATTCCAAACTCATTAGAATTGTCTCTACGAATCCTCTAAATCTATCCCACTCAATTTTGGCTCGTCTCAATCCAATACTCAATAATCTATCCCTAAACTGGATTATCAAAGGGAAAAATATGAAAACTAAAACAACACAAAAAGGAAAACTAAAAAATCAATCATTTTCCTTCATTTCCCCTTTCATTTTCTCAATAAAATCCAAATTAATATCTCGAAATAGACAAGAGAATTATAAAAGCTAAACAAAATGCAGAAATGCAGATATATATACCCTGCTCATTACGTGCGGTGAAGAGGATGGATCCAGTATCATCACCAACGAGGCACTCAGAGATTCGCGGTGGAGCCCTAGGGTTTAGCGACCCCGATGCTCTGCCGCCACGGCTTCCGCCGCCGGTAGCTTTCACCGTTTTCGCATCAACAACCTTAACCGTCAAGTTATGACCATGTGTCCCAGGTTTTAGGCTGTCCACTTTCACAAACACCGGCTTCTTCTTCTCGGTTGCCGCCACCGTGCTAGTTGCCGTTGCCGCTGCCGCCGTCGTAGCCATCGCAAATGTCGTAAACCCTAACCTTCTCAGAAAAATTGGAAAAGAGAAGAAAAGAGTAAGGGGGAGAGTGATGAATAAAACAAACAAATTAGGGTTTTGAAGGGGTCCTCTATTTCTACCCAACAGAAAATGAATTAAAAATTAAAGAAAAACAACAGAAATGTAGAATAATTTTGATAAATAGAAATGGCAAATAATAATAATACTAATATAATGATAATGATGATGATAGTAATAATTAATAATAATAATAATAATAATAATAATAATAATAATAATAATAATAATAATAATAATAATAACAAAAGAAAGTCTAAGAAATGTTTGGGACGTACATATTCCACTTTAGTAAAACTTTTGACTTTAGTAAGCATCTGTGTAGTTTTCCTTTTTATAATTAACTAGTATCCGTACCGTGTTGGGCGGAGAATATAAAATATAGTATTTTATAAGAAAATGTTAAATGAAAAATACAGTATATAAAGAAGCATGCGAATGGTATTATTTCTTAAACGTGTAATGCACTAAATATTCATAAATTGAATTCATGCGTAAACACACTTTCCCATTTTAATAAACAACTATTAATGAAGAATTAGATTATTGGCTACATGTATTAGCACTGTTCGCCAAAGCCAACAAATAGCGCATGCTTAAGATTATTTGATGAGACTTAAGACTGTTTGATGAGACCTTTAAAGATTTTAAAGTAGACGAAATGCAACATAAATTAGGCAATTAGTTAATTAGAAATACCGGTATAAAGGTGAAATACAACTGAATTGCACAAGGTACCCATGCGTGTCGTGCAATATCAACATTTTGGTGTTGTCTCTAGCTTGTATTCTACATGATGGACATAACTAAAGTCTTATAAAAAATTATATTATTTTATATGATTTTCACATATTTATCAGACGATAATTCATGAATAAAAGTTAGGGATGACCTCGTCTTGTTGCAAACTTCAATTAACTGTTATGAAAACTGATAATTCTGTTTTACATTGCATTGGCATCAGTTATTCAATGATATATGTTTCTCTCAATTAACTCCAGAAACTTACATTACAAAAGAGAATGTTGCGTATTCATGAAGGATGCATTGTCAAGTTAAAGACATCATATAGAGAACTGAAGTGAAGTAGCTAGTTCAACTTCGCTATTTTTAAGATTTATTTGAATATCTTCTCTTGCTGAGCTATTCTTTGTGCCTGTTTAATGGAAAGTTGTTGAAGGATCAAACTCTTGCACAACCTTTTCAGGTAAAAGAATATTTACCAACAAATACTAATCAGTATAAATTTATGGATGATAGAAATTAGACTTCTGCATATTCATGAAGTCCACATATCAAAACGTGAATAAACATTTTCAAGGAAGAAAAATGAAGAAGTTTAGTAGAACCTTCAAGCAATTGGAAAGTAAAGGTGCATAAACAAAATCGACCATATACGCTTGTGAGAGCGAAGTTGTAACAAAAATAAACTTGCATTTACAATCAGCATTTTATGGATTCTAAGAGCACAAGTTATAAAAAGAGGAGGTAATGGCAGAAATATGAAACACACGCTTAAATCAAATCAAGTGTATCGCCATTATTCGCTGCAAAGAGAAACATCAAAGTCAAATTAAGACAGATATCCTGTAAAGTCCTTAGGATATATGAACATATAAAAAAAAACTCACTTGAATAGTTTTTTTGGTATTTAAAAGGATATGTCTCAACTCATAAAGTGCCAACCCGCATGACTAAACAACGGCCGACTGAAATGATAACAAATACTTTTTAGCTTCCTAACAATAACGATTAGTAGAAAACTTAATTCTTTAGGCAATGAAGGGAGAGTGTAATAAGAAAATGTAATTATTTATGTAAATGAGAAATTATTACCAGTAACTTGGCAAAAATTATGCACTAATTGCCTCTATTCGTGGAGTATAAATAACTTGTATTTTGAGCAGCAACCACCCTTTCTTTACATAACCTAACATTATGTAGCAACTTTTGCGCGAAATCCGACTCGATTGACATATTTCTGAATGTAGAACATGATTATTGGACGAAATTTATATAAGAAAACTATAAAATCAATATAAGAAAATATACTAAAAAAACAAATATTCTATACTCTAGTTTTAGGGAACTCTCATGCTATTATTACTTTTGTAGTAAGTTCAATAAGCATAATAAAATCTAAGTGTGAGATAAGACATGTTCTAGCAAATATTCATCTTTCTTAATTCATTCGTTAAAGTTAGTTGGATCTGTTTACTGAAAGAGTTAGCTAAGTACTGATTTAAGAATTAATTTTATAAAGATGGATGCAGATCAATATTTGCACTAATTTTACTCTAGAAAGAACATATTGAAATAATAAAGTCTTTCCTTTCAAAACCTACTTTTCAAAGGTTGCCGAAATCGTGTTAGACTTTAGGCGCATATAAATGTAGAAGTTTTCCTACATGTGAACTGTTATGACGGAACATGATATGATAATAAAATATAAGTGTTCGAACATAATGGCAAATTTAATAGAATTTACTTTTGCAACTACCTCACCTAATTAATACATTTATGTAATATTTTAGCAATAAAGTTAACCAACAACATCACAAAAGAAATGAACAACCACATGAAATCTGACTTTCGGATATATGAAATTCCTAGTGTATACATGAGCGATGAGTGAGTTATTACCATGAATGATAGTGTCACATTATTCCAAAAATTCATTAGTAAATATCATAGTAACATGAATTTGCAATATAGTAATATAGTATTATTAAAAAGGATCATTTTAAGCATGACCAATCTAGTATTCGTATCCGCACATTGTATTTTATTCAGCATGGCAGATTTGTTTCTATCCATCTCTTCCTGTATGTGAACAATACCTACAAATGTTTCAGGAATCATCTCAGTAAGTATTTTCCAAGTTGGTTCATCAATGCCAACAACAAAAATAGTAAATTAAAAAAAAAAAAATAAAAAAAAATATATATATATATAACTATTTAGGCTATTGTGGAATCACCAATAGTAAATTGAACAGGTCATAGTGCGACCTATTACAGAAGTTTCTTAACCACTCAGAAGAGGAAAAGAAATAGAACCATAAATGATAGAAATTTTGAATTGAGTTAAAAAGAATATCTGAATATATTTACAAATATAAAACCTGATATTTTGTTGTTCCAGAAGTCCCATTTGCGACGCAAGTTGATCGTGATTTCAGCATTCCTATAAAGAGATAAATAAATGTTTGTCAGGGTGGGCATAGCCGTAAAAAACCAAAATGACAGAAATTCGGACTACGTTCAAAAGAATATATGTATAAATTTACAAAGAATCTGGATTTGAATTGTGTATATATTGTAGTAGCAAAAGTCATCTTTCAAACGGCACAAGCGAATCGTGGTTTCAGCGTGCCTGCAGAGAGAGATAATTTTTTTTGTCAGGCCGCGCAAAGTTGTAAAAAGCAGAATACATAAAATTTTAACTGAGTTCTAAAGCATATTTGTACAATATACGAAGAATATGTACCTAATTTTTGTATATAATGTAGTTCCAAAGTTCCTCTTTGTAACGGCACAAGCGGATCATGATTTTGACGTGCCTATACAGAGGTAAAATACTTTCAGTCAGCGTGTGCCAAGCTGTGTAAAGCAAAACGACAGAATTTCATAACTAAGTTTAAAAGAGTATCTGTGTAAACTTACAGAGAATCTGGACGTGAATTTTGTATTTATAGTAGCTGTAGAAGTCGTCTTTGCAACTGCACAAGCGGATCATGGTTTCAACGTGTCTGCAGAGAGATATAATTTTTTTAGTATGGACGCGCAAAGCTGTGAAAAGCAAAATACTGAAAATTTATAATTGCATTCAAAAGCATATCTGTACAAATGTACGAAGAATCTGCACCTAATTTTTGTATATTATGTACTTCAAGAAGTCCTTTTATTAAGGACACAAGCATATCGCGTTTTCGACATGACAATCGTGAGATATAGATTTTTTTCCAACACGTGCAAAGTTGTGAAAAGCAAAATGACAGAAATTCATAACTGTGTTGAAAAGATTATATGTATATCTACAAAAAATCTGGACCTGATTATTGTATATAAAGTACTTCAAGAAGTTATTATTTTAACGGCTCAAGTGGATCACTGTTTCGACATGACAGTGGAGATATATGATTTTCTTAGGCAGCGCTCGCAACCAAACATTAAATACACACATATTGAATTAAACAAATTATACGAAGAAGAAAGCATGCAGATTTCAAACTTAACAAAAGGAGAAGTAAAAACAACTTGGCAAGACAAAAATAGGTAGGCCAAACACGTACTAACTCGTTACAAATCTAGCATCCTACTTTAGAAATTTCTTAGTCTTTTATCAGGATATAAAAATTAATTCTCGTTAAGTTTCCTCCTTTCTGTAGTATTTGGATTAAACAGTGAATGTGTTATTTTAAATTACTTATCTATTAATATTTTGTGTTCAGTCATATTGGTCTTCATCATCATAATAACTATATTTTTTTCTTAAGAAAAAGAATATCCTCTAATGATATAACTAAGAACCCTCTCGACGTTGTGGCCTTAACAGTCATATTAAGACTAGAAAAAGGAAAACAGGTTCACAAAATTGACCTTACTTGAATAAATATTACCATCGTTAGACATAAACATTACTCGCAGAAAATCGTCTTTCTCTTTCTCACTAATACTGACTTCATGACTTTTTGGGATCGTTCTTTAGTTGGCAATGGAGATCTTTCAATATTTACGTCTCCGCAAATCTATCAAGTAGAAGAAGAATCATGAAATCCAAGGGAATTTTTGAAATTGTATCTTCCAATATATCAGAAAACTCAAGTTTTAATATTGTAGTATTTTAACCTACTGGTTGAATAACATAACATTCATACAACTATGGGTCCTCACGAAAAAGAACTTTTGTCAAGTCCTCGGTAGAGGAATTAGAAGCAGGAGCAGTTGAATCTTCGGACTGAAAATTGACGACACCATTGTTGAGGAGACTAATCAGTTCTTATATTCTTCAACTTATTGATTTGACTGAGTAGTAGTTCACATGTCTATTCGAATTATTGAGATGAATGTTAAGCCAAATTTTGTTGTATTGGTTAAATAGTATTTTATAAAGTAATTATAGCAAGAGTGAGAAGAATAGTAAGAATTAAATGCAACAGTGACGTTCTTACGNTTGACAGTGCGACCAATTACAATAGTTTCTTAACCACTCGGAAGAGGTAAGGGAATAGAACCATAAACGATAGAAATTTAGAACTGAGTTAAAACGAATATTTGTATATATTTATAAGGAACGTAAAACCTGATATTTTGTAGTTCCAGAAGTCCCCTTTTTAACGGCACAAGTGGATCGTGATTTCGGTATTCCAATAAAGAGACAAATAATTTTTTATTAGAGCCGTAAAAAGCCAGAAATTAATAACAAAGTTCAAAAGAATATGCTCGATTTGAATTTTGTATATATTGTAGTAGCAGAAGCCATCTTTCCAACGGCAAAAGTGAATCGTGGTTTCAGCGTGCCTGCAGAGAGATATAATGATTTTATTCAGGACACGCAAAGTTGTAAAAAGCAGAATACCTGAAATTTTAACTGAATTCAAAAGCATATTTGTACATATACGAAGAATCTGGACCTTTCCAACGGCACAAGAGGGTCCTGGTTTAAACGTGTCTGCAGACAAATATATTTTTTTAGTCTGGACGCGCAAAGCTGTGAAAAGCAGAAAACCTGAAATTACAATTGAATTCAATAGCATATCTGTACAAATATACGAATAATATGGACCTAACTTTCATATATAATGTATTTCTAGAGTGATATATGAATTTTTCTTTCAACGCGTGCAAAGCTGTGAAAAGCAAAACGACAGAACTTCATAACTAAGTTTAAAAGAG
>ML315345.1:0-29390 GCA_005239505.1 Nicotiana paniculata
TTGTAGTTGTATATAACTGAGTAGAAATAATGTATGAAAATTATAGATAAGTTGTATAATATACAATTAGTTGTATGAAATTTATTTTTATTATGAATAAATCAGATACAAAATATACAAAAGACATATTATATAAATTTTATATAAAATTTGTATTTAAGTTGTATGTTATTGTAGTTGTATTTAAGTGGGTAAAAATACTATGTGAAAGTTGTAGATATGTTGTAGATAGATTGTATAATATATAATTAGTTGTATGAAATATTTACTATGTATAAATCAGATACAAAATATACAAAAGACATATTGTATAAAATTTGTATTTAAGTTGTATAACATTGTAGTTGTATATAACTGTGTAGAAATAATGTAGATAAGTTGTATATAATTGGGTAGAAATAATATTTTAGTCGTGCACTTGATGTAGTTACTTTTCTAGATGCCCCCTATATTTTCTATTATTCGGTATTTTTATATGTAAAACCTTGGTTTTCGTTGTGCTTGTGCTAATTTTAATTTGACTGTGCGTGTCCGATTTTGCATAAATTAGCTAGGAATAATCTTACACCGAAGTTGTTCACTTTTGGTAATATAACGGATGTTTTTCCTCTAAATTATCAAAGAATCAATTGGGGCGTGATAGTTAGTTCATGAAATGCATTTCGGTACGTATCGAGTAGAAAGCATTTTTCTGTCGTATATTGTTAAGTATTTAGGCAATAATAATAGTAATTTCCCAACATAGGCAGTTTTGGCAAAATGATTGCTTGCTTTCGGGATGCATCAATGAGGTTCAATCCATTAAACTTTTTTTTTTCATACCAAGCCAACGCAAAAGCTTTCAATGATTGACTCTTTCTTTCTCCTTGTGGGTTGTGGGCTGTGGGTTGTGGTTGTCTCCTTCCATCTCAGTCATCACTGGTGTAAAGCATGAAACTCCAAGTAAAATTAAGATAGAAAGATAACAGAACTATTTCTCTTTTTATTAACTTAATTTATGAAAAGAAATATCTGCCAAAAATGGAATCGGCCCTGAGTATCAGGATTGAACACAACAAGAAATGAATAAGGTGCGGAAAATATGGCTTTTGATACTTTTACTGTGTGTTGCAAACTAGGATATAATTTTTGGTCAGGAAAAGTTGATCCCTTTATATAAATTTATAAGTATTTGGACGGAGAGGAGAGAGACGAGGGGAGAGAAAAAAGGAAAAGGGTGTAACTAAATCCCTTGATTGAAGGCACAAATAATGGATTGAGAACTTTTTAAGGTGGATTGTATATATTTTGTAAACAAAACTTGTTTGTGCTGGGTAATTAACTAAACATGGATATTTAGGGTAATAAAGTTTCCAACAGTGTATAGGAATGAAAAAACTCAAAAAATAAATTAGGAGCCCGTTTGGATTGGCTTATTTTAAGTGCTTTTAAGCCAAAATCTCTTTTAAGCCATTTTATAGTATTTGGATAAAATAAAAAAGTGTTGTTAAGCACTTGTTTTTAAGCTAAAATGATAAAAATTAACCAAAAGCCAAAAGCTAGAATTCATAACTTATGATTTTTGGCTTAAAAGCCACTTACAACAAGCTCAACCAAACGGGCTCTATATATAGCGCTCTTTAAAAGAGTGTTATATGTATAACGCCTTTTAAAAAAGCGTTGTGTCTGACTTTGACAAGACTGGCAGGTATAGCACCTTTATAAACGACGCTATACATATTTTGTGGGCCCATCAATAACTCTTATGCGCTTAGCTGACATAACAATAATTTAAATGGGTATAGCATCTTTTTAAAGGGCGTTATACCTCAAAAAATTCGACCTCCGGATTTGGCATTGCATTATTTAAAAGCGTTAAGGATTTTGCAAAAATCCATTCAGAAATATTCTCAACTCTTGTTAAATTTTCTTCTTGTTATATTCTCAAGCATTTTGTCATAATGTGTGAATAGCGAAAAATAAGGGTTTCATTATATTGGGGTGGGGGTGAGGTTGTGGTGGCGAATAACTCAGTGATTTATAGTTTATCTCCACAATGTCATGTTAAGTTGCCACTTACATTCCATAGACTGGTATCCTTGTTGTTTAAAAAATGAGTGTGAGAAAATGTTCGGTGAACCTTAAAGTAACCGGAAGATATCTGTATTCTGTCACTCCGCAAATGGTTGCTTGTTACGCTGAGTTTAACATCACGATAATGAAACTTTGAATGATTTTTTGAGGACTTCGGATGAATACCGGAAATTTCTTTTGATAAAAATGTTGAAAATGTAAGTGAAGGTTGAATACGTTCGCAATAATGAGTTTGCGCAAAGCAGAGATAACCCCCAGTCATTGGGTGGTTATTCTGGAGCAGTTTTTGCCGAACAAGTTTCGACTGAAAGAGTTTGGCCTGATTTAAACTTATCTCCACGGGTGAATGAGGAGTGAGGAAATAATTTCTCTCCTACTTTACATAATCCACAAGACGAGTGGTGTCACACCTCCTTTTTCCCGCCAAAGGGGAATAGGAGAGCTTTACCAATTTAAGTGACATTAATCAAAATGAGATTATTTATTTAATTTCAGAGTCGCCACTTGAGATAATTTATGATGCCCCAAGTCACCGGTTTATTTTAAATCCCAAGTCGAGGAAGTTTGACTCCGTTAAAAGTCAGCAAAAATCAGAAGACCGGATAAGGAATTCTGTTAACCCGGGAGAAGGTGTGCGGCACTCCCGGATTCTGTGGTTTTAGCATGGTCTTTCAACTATTAACAATTGGCCTAATTATCTGATATATTACATATTTGAGAACCTATTGTGCATTTTACCTTTTATACCGCTTTTAATTATTTATGGAATTTGTTTGAACAAGTCGCGATGTCGCGCCCTCGTTTTTTTTGTACACATTGCGAATCGCGCCACGTGAAATGCACGTGCAATTTACAACGTGTTAATTTTATTATTATTCGAAGTTAGGGTCAATTCACGTGAAACACACACTCGAATTGAGGTTTAGGTATCATGACTATGCCACTGAAACCATACCCATAGTCACAATGATTCATTTACGCGCCTAAAGCAAACTACGAAAGTTCATAAATTATTGTCCTAAACTAATTTGAGATTATTGTGAATGAGCCAAAATTAATTTTTTTTTTTGAGATGCAATATTACTAGCACTCCAACACAGAAGAGATGCAAAATAATTAAAAACAAATATTCATTGAACTAACAGAGACAAAATAAATAAAAACGCTAAGAAATAGACTAAATACTCAAATGATCTAAACAATAAACTATAACCAACGAAACATATAACATTAGACCAATAAAATATTTAATCAAAGCATAAAGAAAAGATATGCTAATAGAGATGCCAAGAATTAAGCTAAAATATTAAACTTCCACTAACACAATAAAGCTATGGAATAAATTAAAGGTGAGAAAAGGACAATTCCGTTTCTGATGAAGAAGAGAGAACCGATATAACTCGAACGCTAACAAAGCCGTCAACCAAAGACCACGGATGGAAACCTCGAATCGGCGACCTCAAAATGACCTCGACCCCAAGAAAACGTTGTTGTTACCGGGCTATTTTGTAGCGACTTTGAGGCTGAACTTTGTAGGTTATATTGGCGGGTTTTGGAGGTGGCTAGAGGGTGTTTTGAGGGCTGATTTTAGCGGCACGGTGCAGCTGCTTTTGAAGGTGTGTTTCATCCGTATTCTGGATGATTTTTGGACTGGTTTGGATCAGCGTTTGCTACGTTTTTGGAGCTTAATTTTAATGGAGTTTCGGGCTGCTGGAAGGTGGTCGTTTTGAGCTGCTTTCGCTGGAATTTCACTGGTATTTCAACAGTGTCTTGGGGTAGTTTTTGGTGGAAGCTTGTTGTGTTTTTAAGGGAGGAAAACAAAGGTGTTTGGATGGTGTTGAGGCTGCTGATTTGGTGGAGGAGACGGGGTTGTTTAGCAGAGCTCTTGGGTTAAAAATGGAGGAAAGATGGTGAAGTTTTGATGGTTGATTTCCATGGCTTTTTATTTTTGACCACACCCATGCACAACTTTTTTCCTTTTTACTCTTTGTTTTCCTGAAGTCCTCCTCTTTTAGCTGCTAGGTCTTATAGGTATATATAGCCAACGTTTGGAATTTCTTGGAGAGAAAGACAAAAATCAGGATAAGAGTGAGACCAAATAATTGTGTGTGCATTCTTTCCTATAATCTCCTGAGCCCCCCTACCCACCCACCCACCCGCCCCCCTTTATTTCCGTTTTTAAACCCTCACCTTTCAGTGCCAAAAAGTGCCTTTTTCTTTTTATTTGAGTGATGTATATTTTAGGGAGAAGCCAGAAAATTCCAAAATGCGTGGACCCCAAATTGGTGGTGAGTGGAGAGTAAAATCTATTTTTTTTAGAACAATTTATGTGCACATGTATTGTGGAAAAATTAGAGATGCCCATTTCTGAAGACGTGGCGAGTATTTTTCTTGAAACCATGTGAACGTTTGTTACCAAAATAATATAGAATCTTCCATGTGGCCAAATATCATCGGTTCTATTTTTTTCCTTTTTTATTTATTAAAGACAATCAAAACTAAAGATACTACACTAGAACTAAAAACTAGAAAAATATAAGAAATTATTATTATAAAATTGTTAGTCTTGCCAAAATTAGAAGGAAAAGCATATTTATGTAAATTTTCTTTCTTTTGCAAATAAAATACATCTAATATCTAAAAGTGTAACTCTTTTTATAGTTTTAATTTTATCAAGTAAATCTACTAAAACTGAAATAAAGGCTAAAAATCAAGATTAAACTTAGCGAATATTTACCTTCTAAAAAGTGATGAAAAATTCAAATATAGTCAAAAATTTGGTGCTCACAGCTGCCCCTCTTTGCTTGAAAACATGAAGAGTTTTCAGGCAAAGACAAAGTGAGTTGTGTGACTAATTTTTTACCATATCGTTATTCAAAAGAGGAAAAAAATAAAATAAAAAAGGTACAACCGAGTCCTGGTTTTGGACAACTTACATATCCCGAGTTATAAGAGAATCGGGTCGCGTGTAGTTCAGAGGTGAATGAAGTGATGGAATATGAGTTTGAGAGTCGAGTGAGGTCCCGTCGAGGCTCCGGTCCACGGTCCTGTTATTACATCAAAATCAAAATCTGAAAGAACTAAACAAGCCTATCCGCAATGAGTTAAAAGATTCCTATCTATAAGTCTTTTGAAGCTTGATCTTGAGTCTTGAATGGTGCTTCATGTAGACTTTTGATTTGAACCTTGATGCTTGCTAGCTGCGGGTGTTAGTTCATTCTTCCACGGCTTCTTCGGATCAAGACCGTACATGCACTGCTCGTAACTTCAGCCATGTCTTGATCAATTCACATCTTTCATCTGCTTCTACATTTTGGATTCACTTCTCTCTTTTTTTTCTTTTCTTTTATTCTGGATTGAGACTTCTTTTGGTCATCTCGAACCCTGTTCCTCGAGGTAAAACCTGCTCAGACATCAAAACAAACAAATGAACAAAGTTTTTCTGCCCCAGTTTTCACTAGGAAAATTTCGTGAGTTATTGTAACAAAATTCTAAACTACTTCTTTATTGAAAGCAATAAAAAGGCAAAAGTGGAGACCCCATGTCTAAAACTAAAATCAACTAGGGACTGAAGACCCTATGTTGGAAAGTCATCAATTAGGGAGTGGAGACCCTATATTGGCATCAACTAAGGCATGGAGACCCTATGTTGGCATCAGGTTATGATGGCATCAACTAGGGATTGGAGACCCTATGTTGGAATCAACTAGGGAGTAGAGACCCTATGTTGGCATCAGGTTATGCTAGAATCAGGTTATGCCGGCATCAATTAGGGAGTGGAGACCCTATATTGGAATCAACTAATGCATGGAGACCCTATGTTGGCATCAGGTTATGCTGGCATCAACTAGGGATTGGAGACCCTATGTTGGCATCAACTAGGGAGTGGAGACCCTATGTTGGCATCAGGTTATGCTGGAATCGACTATGGAGTGGAGATCCTATGTTTAAAATAAAATCAACTAGGGATTGGAGACCCTATGTTGGAAAATATCGACAGGTTATGTTGTTGTCAGGGAAAGATCACCAGGTTATTTCGGTGTCATGAAAGAAAAAACCAACAGGTTATGCTGTCGTCAGGAAAAGATCACCAGGTTATGTCGGCGTCAGGAAAGAAAAAATCAACAGGTTATGCTGTTGTCAAGAAAAGATCACCAGGTTATGCTGGCGTCTGGGAAGGATCAACAGGTTATGCTGTTGCCAAGAAAAGATCACCAGGTTATGTTGGCGTCTGAGAAAGATCAACATGTTATGTTGTTGTCAGGAAAATATCACCAGGTTATGCTGGCGTCTGGGAAAGATCAACAGGTTATGTTGTTGTCAAGAAGAAGATCACCAGGTTATGCTGGCATCTCAGAAAGATCAACAGGTTATGTTGTTGTCAAGAAAAACATCACAAGGTTATGTTGGCATCTGGGAAAGATCAACATGTTATGTTGTTGTCAGGAAAAGATCACCAGGTTATGCTGGCGTCTGGGAAAGATCAACAGGTTATGTTGTTGTCAAGAAAAACATCACAAGGTCATGTTCGCATCTGGGAAAGATCAACATGTTATGTTGTTGTCAGGAAAAGATCACCAGGTTATGCTGGCGTCTGGGAAAGATCAACAGGTTATGTTTTTTTTAATAAAAAGATCACCAGATTATGCTGGCGTCTTGGAATGACCAACAGGTTATGATGTTTCCAAGGAAAATATCACCAGGTTATGCTGGCGTCTGGAAAAGATCAACAGGTTATGTTGTTGTCAGGAAAAGATCACCAGGTTATGCTGGCGTCTGGGAAAAATCAACAGGTTATGTTGTTGTCAAGAAAAAGATCACCAGATTATGCTGGCGTCTTGGAAGGATCAACAGGTTATGCTGTTGCCAAGGAAAATATCACTAGGTTATGCTGGCGTCTGGGAAAGATCAACAGGTTATGCTGTTGTCAAGAAAAAGATCACCATGTTATGCTGGCGTCTGGGAAAGATCAACATGTTATGTTATTGTCAAGAAAAAGATCACCAGGTTATGCTGGGGTCTGGGAAAGATCAACAGGTTATATTATTGTCAGGAAAAGATCACCAGGTTATGCTGGCGTCTAGGAAAGATCAACAGGTTATGTTGTTGTCAAGAAGAAGATCACCGGGTTATGCTGGCATCTGGGAAAAATCAACAGGTTATGTTGTTGTCAAGAAAAAGATCACCAGATTATGCTGGCATCTGGAAAGGATCAACAAGTTATGTTGTTGCCAAGGAAAAGATCACCAGGTTATGCTGGCGTCTGGGAAAGATCAATAGGTTATACTGTTGTCACGAAAAAGATCATCGGGTTATGCTGGTATCAACTAGGGAGTGGGACCCTATATTGGAAAAGGTGTAGCTAGGGATTGGAGGCCCTATACTACTTTAGGTTTGAATTATTTTCAACATCATTTCTTCTTCTTCTTCTCCCTCCTTTTTTTCATTTTATTTTCAGAGAATGAGTAAATGTGGGAAAGAATTTTTAGAGGAGACTTCCCTTTTTTGGAATTGTCGCTGCACAGCCACTTCTAGACCTTGCGCAACTTCTTTTGGTTGCACCTGCTCCTTGCAAGGTTGCTTTTGGGTTGCACCTGTTTCCTATTTTTCAAACAAAGAAAAATTTGTCAGTTTGAAATGGTGGTTGGTTTTGCGGCCTTGATTTTCGGCCACTTGATTTCGGCCCGTCCTTTTGACGAATATCTCAAATGTTGCTTGCTGGGGGTTGATTTCATTTCTGACCTTGGAGACCCTGGCCTTTCGAAACTTTGCCATGGCGGTTGGTCGCGTGAGATCCAACACTTTTTTACTTTATTTTGTCTTTGTTGGCCTTTCATTTCTGACTTTTCCTCCAACTTTAACTTTAGAGCATTTGGAGTATTTTAGTTTTTCAAACTTTGCCGTGATGGTTAGCCACTTGGGACTCAACCTTTCAACTTCATTCGCCTTTATAGGCATCTCAATTTGATTTTCTCCTTTCAAGGGTTTTGAGTTTGAAGCATCGGACGCTATGGCCAGTCGAGATCGACTCGATGCCCCTTGACGAGGCTGGGTGCCTTTTGCATATTAGTCCATGTCAAATGAGAGCCCTGTAAATCAGATTTTCCATCCTTTCTTTGTCTTACTTTAGGAACAGAGTTAAACTGAAAGGGATTGAAAGAAAATAACAAGAGAACGGGAAACTGTAGTTAGACAAGGAATATTCCTTTCGGGGAGAAAGGAGATAAGGACTTATCTGGAGTGTGTGCGGCCTTTAATGAACATGACATGCCTCTTGGACTGGATGCCCGATCTCTGCAAACCGTCTAACTCCCAGAAATCCATCATAACTATTACCTCGAGATTTGAGAAACCTTGCCCCGGACTGTGTCCATGTCAGTGACCCATTATCCTTTTCGATCAGTGGTGCCCTTTGCGGGTTTTCACCAACTAACCTCTCTCATTTCTCTTCTCACCTTCCCTTTGTAGTGCTCTTTTCGAGTTTTTACTAACAAGACTCTCTCATTTTCAATTTCTCTGCTTACCGTCACCTCACGGTGCCCGTACGGGTTTTCACCGATAAGACTCTCTCATTTTTATTTCTCTGCTTACCGTCGCCTTACGGTGCCCATGTGGGTTTTCACCGATAAGAATCTCTCATTTTATTTCTCCCATTTGCTTGTATCAGATCCAAACAACTGTAACTTACAATTTAAGACATCTTCGTCGATTGATCGGAAGGACTTGAACAGGACCCTGGTGAAAAGAATTTGTATTGAATTACAACTTTGGAACCTTTCAGGCGAAAACATAGCCGAACTATCATAACATTTGCCCCAGCTTAAACTTTTGGGGGAAATATGAAATTTTATTTTGGTGTGATTGAACCTCAGAGAGAGGCTGCCTACGTATCCTTTCGAAATCAAGTCAAACGTAGTTCAGGGAAACATTTTGTTTTTGTTTTGGTTGATTTTCTTTCTTCTTTTTTTTTGATTTTTTTCTTCCAAGGAGGGTGCTGAAAGAAAGATAGATGGCTCAAAAGGTTTTACAAAAGTTGATAGTGTTTGGGGTAGCAAGAATGAAAGCCTTCGTCATTTCAATCGGGGAGCATCAACATCACGAAAAGGCTAATACTTTTTGACTGCATCTGCATTGATAGCCGTTTCGGGGTCATTTCCTTCGATGTCCCCTAAGTATAATGCCCCTTTTGTTAGCAATTTTCTTATGATATATGGACCTTTTCAATTTGGGACGAATTTTCCTTTAGCCTCTTCATGGTGCGGGAGGATACTTCTTAGGACGAGTTGCCCCACTTCGAAGTTCCTAGGCTGCACTTTCTTGTTATAGGCGCGGGCCATTCTTTGTTGGTACAACTGCCCGTGACATACTGCAGCCATTCTTTCTCATCAATCAAAGTTAATTGTTCCAGTCGGGTTTTGACCCATTCCTCATCCTCAATTTCAGCTTCAACAATGATCTGAAGAGAGGGAATTTTGACTTCTGCAGGTATTACGCCTTCAGTGTCGTAAACCAATGAATAAGGCGTAGCTCCGACCGATGTGCGCACAGTCGTGCGATATCCCAATAATGCGAAAGGCAATTTCTCATGCCATTGCCTAGAACTTTGAATCATTTTTCTGAGGATTTTTTGGATGTTCTTATTTGCTTCTTCAACAGCGCCATTGGCTTTGGGCCGGTAAGGGGTGGAATTACGGTGTGTGATTTTAAACTATTCACTTACCTCCCTCATCAAGTGACTGTTTTGGATTTGCGGCATTGTCAGTAATGATAGTTTTTGGAATACCAAAAGGACAGATAATACTGGAATGCAAGAAGTCCACCACTGCTTTCTTAGTGACGGCTTTGAATGTGACTGCTTCGACCCATTTTGTAAAATAGTCAATAGCGACCAAGATAAATCTGTGTCCGTTTGAAGCTCTCGGCTCAATTGGCCCGATGACATCCATGCCCCAGGCAACGAACGACCAAGGTGCTGACATGGGATGTAACTCTGAGGGTGGTGCATGAATCAGGTCGCCATGTATTTGACACTGATGGCATTTCCGGACAAAACTGAAGCGATCTTTTTCCATGGTCATCCAGTAATATCCTACCCGCAGGATTTTCTTTGCGAGGACGTATCCATTCATATGGGGACCGCATACTCCCGAATGCACTTTGTTCATAATCTTTTCAGCTTCTTTGGCATCCACACACCTTAATAGGTTCAGATCCAGAGTTCTTTTATACAACACTTCTCCACTTAAGAAGAAACTGCAGGCGAGCCTTCTAATGGTTCTCTTTTGGTCTTCGTTGGCCTGCTTCAGGTATTCTTTTGTTTTCAAGAACCTTTTAACATCGTGATTCCATGGTTGGACATCGAGCTCTACTTTAACCATGTTACAATAACCATGTCTTTCTCGGATTTGAATCTCCAACAGGTCAATATGGACATTGCCCGGATATGGCAGCATTGCAGCTAAGGTAGCCAATGCATCAACTACCTCATTGTGGAATCGAGGAATATACCTGAATTCAATGGCTTTGAATCTCTTGCTAAGATCTTCCACATGTTGTATATATGGAAGAAGTTTAACATCCCGAGTTTCCCATTCACGTTGTGCTTGCTTAATGATCAGGTTGGAGTTTCCCATGATTAATAATTCTTCTACATCCATATCAATTGCTATGTTAATGCCCATTATGCAAGCTTCGTATTCAGCAGTGTTGTTTGTACAGAAGAACCGAAGACGGGCGGTGGCTGGATAGTGTTGTCCTGTGGGTGAAATCAAGATTGCCCCAATCCCAACTCCTTTTGCATTTACAGCTCCGTCAAAGAACATTTTCCAAGTGTCGGTGTTTCCTGGAGTTACCTCAATCGAATTTACTTCCTCGTATGGAAAGTAAGTACTCAAGGGCTGATATTCACCATCAACAGGATTTTCAGCTAGGTGATCCGCCAAGGCTTAAGCTTTTATTGTTGTGCGAGTGACATAGACTATGTCAAACTCGGTGAGCAGGATTTGCCATTTTGTTAATCTCTCGGTGGGCATCGGCTTTTGGAATATATATTTTAAAGGATCGATCTTGGTGATGAGATATGTGGTATAGGCCAACAAGTAATGCCTGAGCTTCTGAGCGACCCAAGTTAGGGCGCAACAAGTTCTTTCCAACAAAGTGTACTTGAGTTCATAACTTGTGAACTTTTTGCTCAAATAGTATATGGCTTGTTCTTTCTTCCCGGTCACGTCATGTTGCCCAAGAACACATCCGAAAGAATTCTCCAACAATGTCAAGTACAAGAACAAAGTCCTTCCATGTTCGGGTGGGACCAACACTGGCGGGTTTGATAGATATTCTTTGATTTTTTCGAAATCTTCTTGACATTCATTTGTCCATCTAATCGCCGCATCTTTCTTTAGTAGCTTAAATATGGGCTCACATGTGGATGTCAACTGATCAATGAACCTGCTGATGTAATTCAACCTGCCCAGCAAACTCATGACCTCTTCAAAATCCCGAATAGATTTATCTTTGTTGGATCCAGTTCGATGCCCCTCCGACTGACTATAAACCCCAAAAGATTCCCAGATGGAACTCCGAATGCACATTTAGCTGGATTTAATTTTAAGTCATACTTACGCAAATGTTCAAAGAATTTTCTCAGATGCTGCACATGGTCGTCCTGCGTTCTGGATTTAATGATCACATCATCTACATATACCTCGATTTCCTGGTGCATCATGTCATGAAAAATGGTGGTCATAGCCCTCATCTAAGTTTCCTTGGCGTTCTTCAGACCAAATGGCATGACCCGGTAACAGTAAGTACCTCAAAGTGTGGTGAAAGCCATCTTTTCTACATTTTATTCATCCATCAGAACCTGGTGATACCCAGCGTAACAATCTATGAAAGACTGTATCTCATGGTTGGCACAATTTTCAACAAGGATGTGGATGTTTGGTAATGGAAAGTTATCCTTGGGGTTTGCTTTGTTCAAATCCCGATAATCAACACACACTCGGACTTTCCCATCTTTCTTCGGCACTCGGACCATATTATCCAACCACGTGGTGTATCGGACCACTCGGATTACACCGACTTTCAACTTTTTAGTGACCTCTTCTTTAATCTTGTCACTGATGTCTATTTTAAATTTTCTCTATTTTTTGGACAGGTGGATACCGGGGTAAATTGGCAATTTGTGCACCACTAAGTCAACACTCAGTCCGGGCATATCGTCATAGGACCAGGAAAACACGTCTTTGAATTCAAACAAAAGTTGGATCAATGCATCCCTGGTTCTTTCATCAGCTTGAATGCTTATCATAGTTTCCCGGACCTCTTCCGAACTACCCAAAATTAACTAGCTTGGTTTCATTTAAGTTTGGCTTAGGCTTATTGTATTTATTTCCCTAAAAACCTCATCTTCATCGTATTGGGTTTCTTGATTCATTATTTCAAAATTAGATAACGTATTAAGATGTGGGCATGAAGTCCGCAAGCATGTCATGTTATTTAAGTCCACATTATTTGAACTGGAAAAAAAAGATAAGAAAAATAAAAAAAATCAGGAAGATTAAGGAAAGAGATTCATAAGCGATGAAATATTGATTTCACTTCATTGAATTTTGAAAATAATAGGGTTTACATCGGAATTTAAAATACAATAAACTAAAAGCATTCGAGTTACACCCTGAAATATCTCGAAATGTAGAAAAGATGGCAAGGCTGAACTACCGGGATTCCCGCCTGACTGGGAACGGAGTAGCCTTCCAATTTTGAAGCTTGGCATCGGGCCCCATATATTGCACCTCAACAGTGCTTGAGCCTTCACCTGGTTGGATCATGTGAGCCTCATACAACATTTGCCTTATCGTCGCGCAAATTTCTTCAATTTCTTCGGCCGTGAAGGCCTCTTCTTCTTATTCTATGTATCTTGGCTTAACAAATGTCTTGGCAAGATGCGGGACCGGCTGAGGCAGGACCCATCCATTGTTCTTATGTTCATTAGCCCATTTAACATCAGCGATAGTAGCTTGAAACCCTATGCCAAAGAATTTCTCCCTTGCTATCAAAGTGATAGGTTCTGTAATGTCTTGCAAAGATACCCCAAGCCCTTTCCAGGCTTGTACCCATGTTTGATCATGTCACTAGCGACCATGATCAATGCATTTGATAAGAAGGGTTGAGGACACGGGGTTCCTTCCTCACACTGGTCTACGACCACGATCTCAAAAGCTTGGTAGACTATGTGCTCGCTACCTTCTTTAGCCTCCAGGCATGGGACTGATGGGTCCCTATAAATGGATTGCTCATCTTTTCCGTGGACCACGATTTATTAGTCTTCGTGTTCAAACTTAACCATCTGGCGGAGAGTAGAGGGCACGGCACCTACGACATGGATCCAAGGCCTTACTAGGAGATAATTGTAGGAGTTGTCCATGTCTAACACCTGAAATATCACTTCAAAATCAACAGGGCCGATGGTTAGGACCAAATCAATCTCCCCTATCGTATCCCTCTTGATGCCGTCAAAAGCACGTACACAAACATTGTTGGGTCTAATCCTCTCAGTCCCAATTTCCATTCTCTGTAAGGTCGAGAGAAGGCAGATATCAACCCCAGATACACCATCCACCATAACTTTTTTCACGTAGTATTCTTCATATTTAACGGTCAGGTGGAGAGCTTTGTTGTGGGCAGCCCCTTCCGAAGGCAAGTCATTCCGGATGAATGAGATCCGGTTGATTTCAAAAAATCGTTCTGCCATTCTTTCCAATTGTTCAACCGTGGTCTCGGTTGGAACATATGCCTCATTAAGCGTCTTTATCAGTCTCTGATGCTCATTCGAGCTTATCAGCAAGGACAAAAGTGAGACCCGAGAGTAGAGGTGTTAATCGGGTGGGCCGGGCTGGGTAGGGAAAAATATGAACCGCACGGGTTACGAATCAGGCTGGTTACGGGTTGAGGCTTAACGGGTTTAACGGGTTCGGGTTCATCCAGGTAAAAATTAAACCGTAAGGGTTACGGGTAAACCGGGCCGGGCCGGGCCGAGTTAACAGTAATTTTTTTTTTCTTCAATTTTTTTTGTATTTGTTAGAACTATCGTAAAAATATAAACAAAAAAAAAACTTATAAAAATAGTGTTTCAATAAAGGATACAAAGACTTTAAAATTCTTATATTTGAATATATCATTAAGAATTTACTTATAATTTGCAAGTTCAAAACTNAACGTTTTCCACCCTTACCCGAGAGGGAGACTTTCTGAGTTGATCAATCACGGTGTATTCAGAAGTTTTCATTTTTCTGAAGAATTCCTTTGCCTCTTCAGCACTGACTGGCTTTTTAAGCGGAAAACGCTTCTGTTTGTTCTTGTTCAATTCTTTCAAGTTGAGGTACTTCTCAGACGAGTTTGTTTCATTCGCCTCTCCCGTGATTTCCATTCCCTTGTGCGTTACCACTGTTTTATTGTAGTTCCAAGGGACGACAATGGTGTCCTTCATGGGATTCCGTGGTGTGCGGCTGATAACCACTGGCTCAGTCAGCCTGGGTGAAATTATCAGCCCCCGTGCCACATAAGTCCCCTTTGGTACGTACATCTTTGGTTCATTCAGTGTAAACTTATTTTGCTCAAACCTTTTGGGGGGACTCAACACAAACTGTTCTTTTCTGGGGGCCTTGGGAACATAGAGAACGACATCTTTAGGAGGTCCTGACCCTGTCTTGGTTTCCACAACCTTTCCTGTGCTCTGAGGAGTGAAGTTGCTTTTCTTTTCGTCTTTAACTTGATTTGGTGCCGCTTTGGGATTCTTTTCTATGTCGGCAACGACAATGATAGCCTTTAAGGCTGCGTTGAACTCTTGGTCCTCACAGATCATCCCAATGACGGGCCCGTTGTTGTGAGCCGGCAATGGGTTATTGGTCACATTGGGAACTTCTTCATCCCTCAGCACCACCCGCTTTTGTTCTATTAAATTTTTGACTGCCCGTTTGAGGCTCCAGCAATCCTCAGTGTCGTGTCCTTATCGCCCTGAATGATAAGCACATCGAGTATCGGGTCGGTAGGAGGGGGATTCTGGATTTTGCCTGTTTGGGGGTACAGGCTGTAATAAACCTATTTGGACCAGTTTTGGGAAAAGGCTAGAATATGATTCACCGATTGGTGTAAAGTTAGCCCTTCTGGATGGATCACGGGGATGGGTGTTATAATTATTTTGTGGAGGGCGTAGATTATACAAGGTTTGGTGAGTGGGGTTGTTTCTGGGAGGTGGATCTCGGTTCTGGTTATAATGTTCTTACGGTCGGGCATTCATTACTGGATAATGCTGAGGTGTCATGGCATATGCCGAATCTTGGTGAGGGTGGTAATGTCGTGGGGTGCTGGAAAATTAACCCCGGGGTTGACGGGGGTTTCTCAGACTTGAGGCCATCATTGCTACTTATTCTTTATTTTTCCGCTTTGCTGCACTACCTGACCCGTTCTAGATTGCTTGAGAAGTGGCTCTTATGGCTGACTGGCTCAGGATGCGACCCGTTTTCAAACCATTTTCGACCATCTCCCCAATCTTTATGGATTCTGCAAACGGCTTGCCCATAGCGGACATCATGTTCTGGAAATAGTCAGCCTCTTAGGCTTGCAAGAAGACACTGACCATCTCGGTCTCGTCCATTGGGGGTTTTACTCTGGCCGCTTGTTCGAGCCATTTGATAACATATTCTCTGAAGCTTTCTGAAGATTTCTTCTTGGGATTGGACAAAGAGTTTCTATTTGGAGCTATGTCCACGTTGTAATGGAATTATCTGATGAAGTCTCGGTCCAAATCGTCCCATATGTGCCAATGGGAGATGTCCTGGTCCATATACCATTGGGATGCAATTCCGGCTAAACTCTCCCTGAAGTAAGCCATCAAGAGTTCTTCTTTTCCGCCCACTCCTCTTAACTGATTGCAATATCTTTTCAGGTGGGTTATGGGGTCTCTGTGTCCATCATACTTTTCAAATTTGGGAATTTTGAACCCGGTGGGCAGATGAACATGTGGAAATATGCACAAGTCAGCGTAAGAGACACTCTTCTGGCCACTCAGGACTTGCATGTTCTTAAGGATATGTTCAATGCTTTTCATTTTCCAAGCGATCTCTTCTTGCTCAGGGTTCTTCACGGTTTTCTCTTGTTCCATGGTAGACTCATACCGAGGGTGTTGAGGGTTAGAGTTTGGGGTGATATGAGCCGTATCCAAATGAAATGGTGGTGTTTGGAAAGTAAAGAGTGACGACTCGAAGCTTGGCCCGGATACTGTTGGTGGTGTCGTAGCAGAGATTGGTGGTGCGGTGAATATGTTGGAAGATACTCCCAAAAACAGTGCCGGGGGCAAACCTCAGAAGGTATTCCAGTGAAATGGGCTAACATAGTTGGGTACCCGAACGGGGTGGCCAGGTAGCTTATTGGGACGTTGGAAGTTCCACTTGTTCTGGGAATGAATTCGGGAAAACCAGGGATGGCACTGGGTGGTTCTCTATCGTTAGACAAAGCGTCCCACATCTCTAACATGCGGCAACGCAGTATCCTATTTTCTCCAGCAGTTGCTGACTCAGATGTCAGGATAACCGATATTGGGCTTTCCTTCGAGGGGTTGATGATTGGTAGGTGACCTTCTGACGTCATTTCGACACTCCCTTTGGATCTCGTGAAGTATAGGTGTGAAGCCAGATTACGCAAAAACCAACCACCTAAAAACAGAACCTTTTAAAGAGAAACAACATACAACACAAAACTGTTAGATTGAGGCATTTAACACATAGGGAATCACACGTTGGGGGGTATGCAATGCACCTAGAAAGTTAAACGTTTTTCTATACGTTTTGCAACAGTTGAGTGTCTCATCCCGGCTTTTGTTGTCTCCCAGATTTGAATTTTTACTTTTCTTGCTCTTTTTCAATATTTTCTCTCTTTTTCTTCTAAATTATTTCCTTTTTTAGGGTTATGATCGAATCCTATGTGGAATGACTACGTATCACGACGGCGCGTGAATCAAATCATCACGTAGTTCAAGGGATAAAAAGAAAGAAACATTTTCATTTTCAAATTTTCATTAAATAAAAACTCCAAATTTTCCTCTATCACAAACGACTCCGACATACTTGAAAATTAAAAATAAAGCAGACTCAAAGTAGACTAATCGGACTGTAAAAAAAAACTGGAATTCAGACTCGAAAAAGAAAATCAGGAATACATAAGTGCCTCTATTACTACTCCAGAGGTCTGCAGGACATCAGTCGATCTTGCCGCGGGCCTGCGTGCCATGTCTTCTTGGAGGAGATATAGGTTATCCATTATCTGAAGGACAAAAATTATCACAGCGGTGAAGAATGTAGATCTGGTCATATCCTCGCACTCATGGCATTTTGTGACGACATAATTAGCAATTTCTCTGACCCTTTCTCTAATGATGTCCTTTTCTTGGAGTAAGCGCCCAATCTGCTGGGATCTAGCCTCCAGAACCTGAATAGACTTATGGTTTTTCTCTTGTAACTACTGCAAATCTTCTTCCAATTGATACATTAATGCATAACAGTGTTCCCTTTCCGCTTTAAGATTCTTCGTTTGCTGATCCATTTCGTTCTCAAGAGTAGTTAGTTTTTCCTTTAAATTTGTGACTTCTTTATCATACTTTCCTTTCAACTATTGAACAAACTTTGCCCGTTCTTCTGTATTCTTTTCCAACTTTGACCAGGTTCTTGCCAATTCATCTTCGGCTTATTCCAAATCAGCCTCATAATCGCACATTTTTTGCCTAAGACCGTTTATAAGTCTTTCACCTGTTCTGCTCCTCTCTGGATTTTCAGCAGCTATCTTCATCTTTTGAATCTGGTCTCGGAGAGCTTCATTTTATTGGGCCAACCTTTTATTCTCCCTTCATCTGCAGCGGCTTGCAAACTACTTTCAAATTTAATATCTCTGATTTGTGCTTCCAATTTGCTTATCATAGCCCTGTAGCCTTTCTCTTTTTCCAACCAATTTCATTGTTCTTGTACCTCATTAGTGAACTGTTGTATGTAAGGTCTTTTAGGGGTCCGTTCAGGCTCTTGATGGTCTCTACCCCTTCTACTATACCAGGACGTGTAGCTCGGCTCTACCTCGACTTTGGACAAATCCCTTACTCGAGTCCACGGATCCAGAAACCTACATTGATGCCAAATTTGGCGGACCCTATCTTCCGGGAATGCATCTCTTGGACACAGTTCAATGATTTGTCGACTCAAATCTTCATCATGAGAAACAGTTTGGTGCCTTCCCAGTTTTCGTAGAACCCTGTGTGGGGCGTACAACTGAATACTCCGAAGACCCATCAATAGTATAAAACACACTTCGACCGACATATAAATAACTTCATTGACAGGGAGCCAGCCGAATGTCCATTCAATTTGGTTGGAAGTCAAGGAACCCAAATGTGCAAACCATGCTTTTATACCTTCCGGAAACTCATGACCCTCTACCCGAGTTTCATGTTCTTCAATGCAATTGAGACCAGTCAGACCGTAATTCATATAACCCGGGCGATGGAAAAGGTGTTCTATCATCCAGATCTGTAAGAGTAAATTGCAACCCTCGAAGAACTTTCCCCCTAATTGACAAACAATTAGAGCTCGGTAGATTTCTGTTAGGATCATTGGTACAAGAGTGCCATTAGCCTTTTTGATCATGAAGTCAGCCACTCCCACGAGTCCCAACTCTATATAGCCATCACTCATTGGGAAAATTAGGGTACCTAAGAATGCTACCACGAAGGCCAATCCCCGGCGTGATTCCCATTTACTTTGATTCCCTTGGTGAGTTAAACTGGTATCCAGAGCCTCAAAACCACGAGGGTCCCCGTAACGACGGTAGAGGAAGCAGAATGTGCAGAATCCTTCAGAAAATTCTCATATTTTACTTCACGGCTAATACCCAGAAGGTCCAAGAACTTGCGAGGAGTTACAACTCTTGGTGCCACTGGGTATCGGCTCCTCAGATTCCCATTAAGGCTAGCATAGCCTGCTATCTCTTTTAGTGTAGGGGTTAGCTCAAAATCAGATAAATGGAACACGTTGTGTTCTAGATTCCAAAATGGTATTAAAGCCTCAATTATGTCCAACCTTGGTTTAATCTTATAGAGGCCGGTGAGCCCGCCTAAAGCTTTTATTGCAGCTCCTCTACTGACCTCCCCCAGGTCATTCCACCACATATGGAGTCTTATCGGGATTTCCTCTACGACTTTGAAAGATATATTTTCAATAGTGCTCATCCTGCACATTTATTTAAAGTGATTGGTTAAAAGAAAAACCATAATTCATTTTGACCTAAAAAGGAAGAGTGTTATTTTTGAAAATTTGTATTTTCAAAACGAACCACCTTTGCAAATACGGCCCTTCAGCACTTCAGGAAGGAAGCTTCTAGGGCTGTGTTTGCTAATTGGTCAAAAATTTGAAAAAGATCATGAGTGGCTATTCTTGCAAAAACAGCCTTCCGGGCGCCCTGTCGGGACATCTTTGGCTATTTACACAAAAACGACATCACCTAATTTTATTTATGGCAATATTCTGTATTTTATTTTTCGCAAAAATAAGGTTGGACCCGATGAGGGTTGCCTACGTACCCCACACCGTTGAGAATCAAACATGCGTAGTTCGGGAAGTTTTGACTCAATTTTGAAAAATATGATACTAACTTATTCCATTTTTTCGAAATACATTTTCTTTTCTCCCTTTTTTTTCAAAAATTTTGGCAGAGTTTCGAGGTATTTTCAAATATCAGGGCTTTCAAAATCTGGAAAATTTCTATCCTACCTCACTCTTAGATTTTTCTGTTATTTTCTTTCCTTAGGCAGTCAACAACAAGTCGAAACAAATAATGTACACATAGCAGGTAAGATACATCGGGATGGTCTTTTATTTCGATTTCACCTGTCCTAGACGGACCCAACCCCTATGTTGAGTCCCCTAAGTCAAATGCACGTGATGCAAACAACGCACCTACTAGGGATCTGACATAAGGCTATGTTATTCTAAGTTTAAATCAAGGGGCCTTGTTCTATACCTGGCTTACCCGAGAGGACAGCTCGAGTCGAGGGGGGCAGCGTACCGGGAATACAGAAGCTTCACCGACTTTGCAACTTGTCCGAACCTCATTCTAAAATTTGGACATGAATCTAATAGAAATAAAGTCACATGAAGTGCACATTTCCCACATGATTTAGAAGACTCAGAGAGAAGATGGTTTCGGAACAGTTTATATACAGTCCAAATAATACCAAAGCGATAATAAGCGGCATTTAGCACATTAAATTCAAACATGAAAAATCAGATAATAAATCCAAACATAACAGTTATTCTAAGCTCGAATTCTTTAACCCTAAACCAGAGATTCTGGGTTCTTGTCCCCAGCAGAGTCACTAGAGCTGTCACACCTCTTTTTTTCCCGCCAAGGGGGAATAGGGGAGTTTTTCGAATTTAAGTGACATTAATTGATATGGGATCATTTATTTAATTTCAGAGTCGCCACTTGGGAGAATTTATGGTGTTCCAAGTCATCGGTTTATTTTAAATCCCAAATCGAGGAAGTTTGACTCCATTAAAAGTCTGCAAAAACCAGAAGATCGGGTAAGGAATTCTGTTAATCTGGGAGAAGGTGTGAGGCACTCCCGGATTCTGTAGTTTTAGCACGGTTGCTCAAATATTAATAATTGGCCTAATTATCTGATTTATTACATATTTGAGAACCTATTGTGCATTTTACCTTTTGTACCGCTTTTAATTATTTATGAAGTTTGTTTGAACAAGTCGCGATATCGCGCCCTCGTTTGTTTTTGTACACATTGCGAATCGCGCCACGTGAGACGCACCCGCGATTTATAACGTGTTAAATTTTATTTTTATTCGAAGTTAGGGTCGAGTCACGTGAAATGCACACTCGAATTGGGATTTAGGTATCATGAATATGCCACGGAAACCGTATCCATAGTCACGATGATTCATTTACGCGCCTAAAGCAAACTATGAAAGTTCATAAATTATTGTCCTAAACTAATTTGAGATTATTGTGAATGAGCCAACATTAATTTTTTTTTGAGATGCAATATTACTAGCACTCCAACACAGAAGAGATACAAGATAATTAAAAACAAATATTCATTGAACTAACAGAGACAAAATAAATAAAAACGCTGAGAAATATACTAAATACTCAAATGATCTAAACAATAAACTATAACTAACGAAACATATAACATTAGACCAATATAATATTTAATCAAATCATAATGAAAAGATACATGATAATAGAGATGCCAAGAATTAAGCTAAAATATTAAACCTCCACTAACACAATAAAGATATGGAATAAACTAAAGGTGAGAAAAGACCTGCTTTGGATTAATGAAGAAAACTCAGGAAGAGTACATTGAAGAAGAGACAACCGATATAACTCGAACGCTAACAAAGTCTTCAACCAAAGACCACAGACGGAAACCTCGAACCGGCGACCTCAAAACGACCTCGACCCCCAGAAAACGCTGCTATTATGGGGTCATTTTGTAGCGGCTTTGAGGCTGAACTTTGCTGGTTATCTTGGTGGGTTTTGGAGGTGGCTAGAGGGTGTTTTAAGGGATGATTTAAGCGGCACGGCGCAACTGCTTTTGGAGATGTGTTTCAGCCGTATTTTGGATTATTTTTGAACTGGTTTGGATCAGCGTTTGCTGTGTTTTTGGAGCTTAATTTTAATGGAGTTTCGGGCTGCTGGAAGATTGTAGTTTTGAGCTGATTTCGCTGGAATTTCACTGGTATTTCAGCAGTGTTTTGTGGTATGGTGGAAGCTTGTTGTATTTTTAAGGGAGGAAAACAGAAGTGTTTAGATGGTGTTGAGGCTGCTGATTTGGTGGAGGAGACGGGGCTGTTTAGCAGAGCTTTTGGGTTAAAAATGGAGGAAAGATAGTGAAGCTTTGATGGTTGATTTCCATGGCTTTTTATTTTTGACCACACCCATGCGCAGATTTTTCCCTTTTTACTCTTTGTTTTCTTGAAGTCCTCCCCTTTTAGCTGCTAGGTTTTATAGCTATATATAGTCAATGTTTGGAATTTCTTAGAGAGAAAGACAAAAATCAGGATAAGAGTGAGTCCAAATAATTGTGTGTGTGCATTCTTTCTTGAAATCTCCTGAGCCCCCCCCCCCCCCCCCCTTTAACTCCTTAAACCCCTCAACTCTAAGTGCTAAAAAGTGTTTTTTTCTTTTTGTATGAGTGAGGTATATTTTAAAGAGAAGCCAGAAAAATCCAAAATGCGTGGACCCCAAATTGGTGGTGAGTGGAGAGTACAAATCTATTTTTTTGAGAAGAATTCATGTGCACATGTATTGTGGAAAAATTAGAGATGTCCATTTCTGAAAGTGACGTGGCGAGTATTTTTCTTGAAAACATGTGAAAATTTGTTACCAAAATAATATAGATGCTTCCATGTGGCCAAATATAATTGGTTCTTTTTTTTCCTTTTTTATTTATTAAAGACAATCAAAATTAAAGATACTATACTAGAACTAAAAACTAGAAAAATATAAGAAATTATTATTATAAAATTGTTAGTCTTGCCAAAATTAGAAGGAAAAACATATTTTTGTAAATTTTCTTTCTTTTGCAAATAAAATACATCTAATATCTAAAAGTGTAACTCTTTTTGTAGTTTTAATTTTATCAAGTAAATCTACTAAAATTGAAATAAAGGCTAAAAATCAAGATTAAACTTAGCGAATATTTACCTACTAAAAAGTGATGAAAAATTCAAATATAGTCAAAAATTCGGTGCTCACAAGTGGTAAAATTCAATTTTCCTTTCTGTTACGATGTTTATTTTTATCGTATTGAATTTTTATTAATACTCATATATTCCACAGGGGGTGCCGGACAGATATGAATTTTACAAGTTATGAACCCATGCCCAGTTGGAATATGCGTAGTTATGGTGTGTTGGATCATGGTGGTCCATCCGAGTGTCATCACCAACATGATAATGTCCATCATGGAATGTCAACACATTACGACTTGTAAGTGAAGTGATATACCTATATGTAAAGTAATTATCAATTTGAGTAACTTATTAATTTGTTGTTTGTGCAGTGAAAACGAGCAAGTTGAACCTCCTGTACTGACTCAATTGCCCGAAAATGACATATTTAATCGGGATCTGGCAGATGCAAAGAGTCAGAAAAAGAACAATGATTATGATAACAATGCCGATGCGTCCGAAGATGACACACCTTTCCCTGATGAGGGTGGTGATGAGGAGGAAGAGAATGATGGACCTGATTTGACAAGGGAGCATGCTCCACCCCTGTTAGACCAAGAGTGTACGAGTCCCAAGTGCCATTTCATTCAAGGGAGATTCCCTACCTTGATCATTTTCCAAGTATGCTGGATGTGGATGCCCTCACAAGGGATTTCGACGAAATTAGGACAACAATGTGGGATGAGTCTAGACCAACAATGTTGGCAAAGGGCATGCTTTTTCCTGATAATACACCCCTAAGCAGGGCGGAGAAAATGTACAGCGGTATATGGATGTTCGTGGTACCATTTATGAACGCAAATGTGGTATATGATCGCAAACAGGACACGACCATCGAAAATGTCCTTCAGCTGGTTTGGGTGTTCTTGATTCACGGCGTCGAGTAGTTGCACTTTAGATCTCATGACTCGACCTGTAGACGGTGATACCGCCACCTTTGGCAACGTGATCTTTTCTTATTCACTTGTGCTGGTGGCGGAGAGGTCGGCGCCTGTGTTCTGGCTCTGGGGGGGTGGGTCTTCCCTTTCTCAATTATGACGTACTCGGTTAGGTTGTCATCTAGGTCTTGGTCGGGGGCGACTTCCAAATTATGGTCTCATTCTTCCCTTCCCTTGATTCACGATCCTTGCAGCTTAATTAATCCCCCATTTGTCGGGACCGGAACTGTGGTGGTGCTCTTCTACAGCTTCTTCTACATAGGCTCCGTAACTTCTGGAATTGAAAAAGGAAGCTTTTCCAAGCCCGAACAAGATCAAAAGAACTGATCGCTTTCTACAATAACAAAATAGTTATCTACTAGCNGAATCCAGCTCATGGTGGAAGTTCATCTAATGTGTCCAACTATCAAGAATACACGTAGTATTTTGTTTCCGTGATGTGGTTGTAATAAGTGTATGTACTTGTTTATGTTCCAAAATATTTCAAATAAAATTATGTTTCCATTACTGTTAAATCTTATTGATATTTAAAAACCCAAACTTTTTACGTTGACTTTCGAATTTCAATCTAAAATTATTAGAAAATTACATTGTCGGAAGAGGAGGATGTTTGATAAATATGTGAATATATATATACAATTAGTCCAAGTCATGTATATAATAGGATAGCGCGGTTAAATACTACGTTATGTGTGTTGTCTTGTCATCCTGAAAAGCTGTCCGCTTGTAAAAAGTTGTATTGTATCTGAAAGAATCTTTAACACGCGAAGCATAGTGCGGTTAAATACTACGTTATGTGTGTTTTCTTGTCGACCTGAAAAGCTGCCCGCCTGCAAAAAAGCTGTATTGTATCCGAAAGAATCTTTAACACGCGAAGCATAGTGCGGTTAAATACTACGTTATGTGTGTTGTCTTGTCTACCTGAAAAGATGCCCGCCTACAAAAAGTTTTATTGTATCCGAAAGAATCTTTAACACGTGAAGCATAGCGCGGTTAAATACTACGTTATGTGTGTTGTCTTGTCGATCTGAAAAATTGCCCGCCTGCAAAAAGCTGTATTGTATCCGAAAGAATCTTTAACAGGACAAACATAGAGCGGTTAAATACCACGTTATGTGTGTTGCCTTGCCTATAAATAACTATCACATTTTAGTTATTATCTTCGTTTAACCAAAACAAATAGCAAAACTTTCCATTAAAGCAAGATTTTTTTTTTTGCATTAACAAATGTCTGGACGCAATTATGTACTAATGTGCTATTGTGGAAAACACTGTATGGTGAAGGAATATTGGTCTGATGGTCATGTCGGGCACGGGTACTGGATGTGTGTAAACAGGTTTAGAGGCAATGATGGGAATTATTGCAATTTTGAGGTATGGCTTGATGAACCCTGTAAGCAGGAATGCTACAAACGATCTTTGCAGTATCTTTCGGATATGAACTGTCAATACGAATGCCGTGAGTCTGAAATGAAACGAGAAATTATAGTATTAAATGAGAAACTAAAAGAGGTGGAAGAAGAAAAAAATAGGTTGTTGGAGAAATTTAAGTGGTTGAAGCAGAGAATAATGGGCGATAGTGACTAAACAAACACATGTATATATTGAGTGTAGTATTTTATCTTTATGCTTTCCATGTCAGGTATTTTCATTAGTTGTACTGAATTTAAATTATGTTAAGTTGCTATGTTTGTGTTTGTGTTGTAGTATTAAAATAACGAAGAGCTGGGGAAATAAAAACATAATGTGCATATAATATAAACAATAAAAATTGTTGCTATTATTTACATAAAATAATATTACATTAAATAAAAAAAAATTATGTGTCCCACAACCTATGTGCTTCAATGCAGCCGCTAATCTGAGGCGCATCCTTCCCGCCCGGCTACGCTATGAGGATCATTCTCATCACGTCGCCTCTTTATCACAGGATGCGTTGCAGCATGATCGTCAGTAGTGCTGGCAGGATTGGTAGAAGAGGCTGTTGGTCCAGTAGTAACCTACAGAAGAATAAGTCAGCTCAGTATATGAAAATATATATTAGTAATGTACGTGTTAAGTCACAAAAACTTAAATTGTCTTACCATGATCTCGTCGGGCTCATGAATATAATCATTCGTCGCAGCCAGGTCAGCATCGCACAAAGTGGCCTCCGTGATAGGCCCGGATGAAGCCTTAATAAGAAAATTATAAAGTTATTTATGGCTAATCAATGAGATAAAAATAAATTTAAATTTAATAGTAATACAAACATACCAGCGCCCGTGAAAGATCTCTAGCACCCTTAGATGATGAGCCATAAATCAGTCGATGCCCACTATCCACATCTCGGGTCGGCCGATCCTCAGCAGGGGTCGATGGGCCTGGAAAGTACTGATCCTAATCCTCTCCGGTAATGCTCGTGCCCGTGATCAACAATGGATCTGACAGGGTCACCTGCGAAGTCCTTGGAGTGAGCTGCAACTGAAGGATATATGAAAGCATGCTGCCATGATTCTCGTCTGGCTCATGGAGGTCACCCGGCTGATCAACTCCAACATCCTCAACGCCCCTTTGCTGGGGACCAACTCCTCGCCCGCCCCCACAACCCCGTAGGACAGCCCCACCTCGTGGGACAACCCTACCTCGATGGTACTGCTCTAGCGCCACATAAGCAGGGTCGTTTCCTAAGCGCTCATCCTCTCGGGCTCGCCATAGTGTCCGGGCAGCCAGCTCTGTAACTTGCCGGCCATACTCGTGCAAAGTGATCGCTCCCTCGCCGGCATGTTGCTGCATCTGCAGTCCCAACTGGTGGAACAAATGTAGGCCAATAGCCTGCACAACGTGTAAAATATTAATTTCGGAACGCTAGGTTACATTTATAAGTAAGAATACCAAATAACATACCAGTGCCTCGTGCCTCCCGACTATGGAACATACCGATCGCTAGCTCGATGAATGGGATTCTTGACGAAAAGTCGGGTAACTCCGCGGTACCAACCCATATAATCATGCTCAGTATCCGTCCCGATGCGGTGAAGAGGGGGGGGGGGGGCGGAATCAGGTCAAGTCGTCGGTCCCAATTATCGATCTGCGCCTCTAGTCATGCCACATATGCCTGGTCCACCTTGGAACGATCATCCCGCTGGAAATGTGTGGTCTGTTAGGTGGGCGGTGTCGGTACAAGCCGCGGATGGTCAAACTGGTGATGTACCCGCTCGGTAGCATGATGCTCCACAATATCAAGGCACATCAACGAGACGGAAGAGCTCTAAATAAGTCGGCCAACCAAGAAATAATCGGGCAAGACAGCTATCAGCGCGTCGCTGTATGGCGTCCGGATGAACTATTAAGTAACAACAAAAAATGTGAGTATACGCAACACATGTGAAGCTATGCCAAGTAAACCTAGGTATACATTTACCTGTGCGTCCTCCAGCAGATCCAACAAATCCCTGCACAAGGGGAGATTATGTCGAGCCTCGTACTCTCGTCCATATCCCCGCCGAAGAAACCACCTCCTAGCTAGAGGGAGAAACAGAGGTGGTACATCCGGAGCTAATGGTGGTAGAGGTGGTTGCAATTGCATGAACCACTCCCAGGCCCAAACCTAACATACAAAGTTGACGTAAAATTTAAGATATATTTTTACTAGGTATGTTATAATGAATAGAGTATTCGAATATGTTGTCACCTGTAGTAGCAGCAAAAATCCAACGTCACGTTGGGTGCCATGCTCACCCGACACACATGCCTGTACAAGTAGTCGAGAACAATAACACCTCAGCTGTACTGGGGTAAATCATCTAGCCGCTCAAGATGATGAAGAAACCTTAAGCTGACTAGGTTCCCCGAAGTGTTCGGGAACAAGACTCCTTCAAATATAAGGAGTAGCAACAACCTCATGTATCGGTGAATATGTAGATCCGGTGTATCGCCAGTGATGTCAGGGTGCAATACCTCCAAATGGTCTCGGATAGTCGTCAACTGCATACTACTGGCCCCAACCAGTGCATTCTCATTCTGTGGCCGGAAACCAGTGAGCTGCTGCAGCATGTCCAGGTACTGCCCCCTTGTCATCTCTCTCATGGCCTGCGGCAGAGCAACTGGGTGTCCATCAATGGGCAACCCATATATAACCTCCACGTCCTGCAGTGTGATGGTGGCTCGCCAATGGGCAAGTGGAAAGTGTGCGTCTCCGGTCGCCGCTGCTCTATCAGGGCCGTGATCAAAGACCAATCGAGCTGCAGCCGTCCGATCTCCAAAATCCTGTAGAAACCTTTATCCTGCAGGCGTCTGACTACACGGGGATGGAGAACTTTGCCCTTCAGAAAGTCCCACATGTCGTCCACTCTCCTGACGCGGAGAGTCTGGGCCAGTAACTCTTCCTCCCATATGTGGGCGGACCTGTGATCGCCCTGTAACAACAGTAGCTCATCGCTGGAAGGTCCGGGATGCATAGGCGACACCTCCATGTCGTCTATTGTAAATTAAACAACATTAATTACATGTTAGTTTTATAATTTTATATGTTTATTTATAAATTAAATAATTAATTTTTATAATTATACTAGATTTAATTATTAACTATTCACATATTGGTTCCAGGCTCGATATTTGAGGCCCAGTAGCATCAAGATATCCTGAATTCTTGTATGTGTTAGTTTTATTATTTTACATGTTAGTTTTATAATTTTATATGTTTGTTTGTAAATTAAAAAATAAATTTTTATAATTATACAAGATTTAATTATTAAGTATTCACATATGGGTTCCAGGCTAGATATTTGAGGCCTAGTAGCATCAAGATATCCTGAATTCTTGTATGTGTTAGTTTTATTATTTTACATGTTAGTTTTATTATTTTATATGTTTGTTTATAAATTAAATAATTAATTTTTATAATTATACATGATTTAATTATTAAGTATTCACATATGGGTTCCAGGCTCGATATTTGGCTAGTAGCACCAAGATATCCAGAAAATATTATTTTTTTCTCATGTTATTTTCTTACGATCGTTGACTAGAATTGGATAGAGTTTGTGTTTGCTCTATCAGTTATTTTGACGTATTTTCGAGTATAAGAGATACTTAAACCACATGGATATTACATTAAAAGACAGTACAATTTACTACGCTAAAAGGGCACGATACTATTAGTCTTTAAGCAAATAAATAATCTAAACTAAATAAAAATAACAAATACATTTAATCACAAAAATTCACGAAAATACATATAAAATAGTAAAAGTAACTTATTAACATTTTCTTTAACAAATAATAATGATTTCTCAATTTTTACATATTTTTTTAGCACACTAATATCTTAGTCCGGATAAAAATAACATAATAGTTTAATCGCAAAAACAACAACAACAACAACATAGAACACATTAAAACAACTAATATGCATTTTTTATACGAGTTTCAACAGAAAATAAATCGGAGTACCTCGATTTATGTTTATGAAAAGTTAAAGAATTAAAGATTTGAGTCCGAAACGAGCAACCCACAACGAGAGAAGGCCTTAGCTAGGATGTGAGACCAACACTCTTTATTTTTTGGGACGGGTTGGGTCCACTCGAGTTCTTTTGAGTCGTTAATT
>MDKI01248168.1:0-27988 GCA_005239505.1 Nicotiana paniculata
GCTACGTACGCACGAGGTGACGGGAGTCCGTGCGTAGCTACTACTATGCCATGTTCGGGTAGCTTAGGACCCACCAGCATGCTTTATGTGTGTACCTGTAACCCTGCCTGTAATATTAAACTGCTAATATGACCGAAAACGTAATTGAATATTTAAAAAGAAACCTAAAGTTCATATTGTTAACCTTATAAAAGAAAGTTGTTTCCGCTATGAATATATTTGTGTATCTGGACTGGGTTGTATTATGGAGTGTTACTAAATTGGACAAATGAGTTTTCAAAAACAAAGATTTCAAAACCTATATTTCATGTTTATTTTAATAAAGGCTTTACCATTTTCCTGAGAAAAATGGTTTTCTTGATAAAAGACGAATTTATTGTGTGGATGTGTAACTTTGGGTGCCTGATTCACTTGAGTGATTCGCGAGTAGGAAAACCCTGTGCTTGTGCATGTATTCTTATGAGCACCTGAGTCGCAGGTATGATTCGCTAGCAGGCTAGCCGTATTATATTGAGAGGTGCACTTTTGGGACGGGCCGGTCGATCCCTCGACAGTGCACAGAGAGGATTATTATATTGAGAGCCGCACTTTTGAGACGGGCCGATCGATCCTTCGGTAGTACGTAGAGAGATTGAGAGATGCACTTTTGGGACGGGCCGATCGATCCTTCGGCAGTGCATAGAGAGATTGAGAGCTGCACTTTTGGGACAGGCCGATCGATCCTTCGGTAGTGCGTGGAGAGGTTGAGAGATGCACTTTTGGGACGGGCCGATCGATCCTTTGGCAGTGGAAAGAAAGACTGACTATCTTATGACTCCGGCCGGTTGTCTTACTTTTGTGTGTGCATGACTATTTGGTACTATTCTGTTGATATTGGCTTGACATGTATTTGGGAAAGAGGAAAGTGTACATTGTTGTTTATTCTCAGTGGTTACCTAGATTTCTGTACTTGATATGTACTCGTTGCTTACTGTCTTAAATGTCTATTGTATTTCATCATATTATGTCATATGTTGTATTGTCGGACTTTAGTAAGAGTCTAATTTGCCATCTCGTCACTACCTCTTTGAGGTTAGGCAGGCGACTTACTGAGTACACATTGTTTTTGTACTCATGCTGCACTTGCTGTGCATTTTATTGCATAGGTACTCTCATAGAAATTTGGAGGATTCGGAGACTTAGGCGAGCTGCACAATCCGGAGGCGACCCGCAGCTGGAAGAGTCTCCCTCATACTGTATCCGTGTCATTTTAAATCTCCTTATCCAGTTGTATGTCGGACAAACTTTGTAATATTTGTAAAATTCTTAGAAATTGCTCATGTACTTGTGACACCGGGTTCTAGGGACGTGTTGGGATTTACTTCATTAAATTAATTTGATGTGCTGTCATATTTAAGTTTACAAAAATTTATTTGTTTAATTATGAGAAGCAAGAGAAAGTAACGATTTCGAAAATGTTAAAAACTGGAAAGTTATTTCAATAAATTAATGTTTTGGATTGCCTGACCTTATGTCCGGCGCCATCACGGCCTTAGGGATTTTGGGTCGTGACAACGGTCAAACCTAGTCAAGCTAAAGTGTCATCCACACGATAGATTTTAAGATAGCCTTATCCAAAAGACCATCGGGTTTCCCTAAACCCAAATGGACGTCCTCACGTTCTGTGCATTTATTTTGAGAACTAAATGCTTCCTGCTAATTATTGACGATAAATAGTCAAGTCCAGTGGGGGTAAGGGCCTAACCCTATTTTCTTTGCAGAAAAAAATGAGGCACGAAGTCCCCAGATTCGACATGGTCTCCAACATCCACCCAAAACTGTTGAGTTGGTGGGAGGATCTGCACTCTAGAGACAAAGCTATCGTCAGGAAACACTTGGGTAATCTACCATCTCTTCTGGAAATCCAGCCTAATAAAATGATAGTAGAGGCTGCTACCCTGTTCTGGGATCGTGAAAGGTTCGTGTTCCGCTTTGGGAACATCGAAATAGTGCCCTTGATAGAAGATATAAGAAGGCTGGATAACCTAGTATGGGAAACGTTGCTGATGCCTGAGAACCACACAGGAAAACGTTTCCTCAAAATGATGGGTCTGAAAAAGAATGCGGAATTGGTATGTTTAGAGGATTTGTACATTCGTTTTGACTACTTGACAGGTATGGCTACAGCAAATCATACAGTACCTACCATGATGAGTTTGCTATCACCTCTCTGGGACACGTCCATCGCCGAGTGTTCGTGTTTATGGTTTGCTTTTTGGGTTTGATCGTGTTCCAAATGAAGAAGCAAAGGATCCATACCAGGCTAGCCATGGTATCTAAGACCATAATGGAAGGGGTAAATGGGAAATATTTCAACATTGTGCCCATGATCGTTGCAGACATATATCGGGCCTTAGAAAGGTGTCAACAAGGAGCAAAGCATTTTGAAGGTTGAAATTTATTACTTCAACTCGCTCATGGAACATCTCCAAAAAGGCGAATATCGACAGGACATCCACCACAGAATGTTGGGATGACAACATCGCTTTCTATCACCCAAAACGAATGAACTATATCCCTGACATGTTCGCTCACTCGAAAATTCTGAAGGATGGGTTGAACTTTTTGATAACTTGACTAAAGAACAAGTTCAATGCATGTTTGAATGGTTTCCAACGGATGAGTTCATCATTCGATCTCGAGACGCATCATTTCTGATACTGATTGGTCTAAGGGGGACATACCTTTACGTCCCTCTTCGAGTTATGAGGCAATCAGGAATGATGCAAGTCATCCCTAGGGTCGAGAAGATGAGCCATCTTCGAGCTGAGTTTCAAGATAATGATAGTCCTCACAAGTGCCAAGCTCAGCACCTGTGGCACTGCAAGGTTATACTTGAGAAAGACACCATCTAGCCAGACAGGTATCACGCCGTTTATACCCCTTTGTATCTTGGTTGGTTAGAAGAGGCTCTGGGTTGTCAGAGCAAGCCGGTGTACGCCCGAGGTCACAGGGTTATAGATGAAAGGGCTGAAGCATAAGTCAAGTTCATCCAGCTGCGCAAAAGGATCTGGAAAAATGAGGATGATCACCACAAGATACATGAGTCCAACAAAAGACTGATCAAGGAATGGAAGGACATGGCTATCAACGCCAACAAGAGGCTGGGGTACTTGGAACGAGGTATAATCGATTTGGAAGAAAAGTTCATCAAAAGAGTTGAAGATTGTCAAAAGGCTGAGGGAGCTGCAGGGGGATACCTAGCCAGAACTTACCTATTGCTGGGACTTCGCGAGCTAGGAAAGCTGCTCGAAGGAAGCAAGAATGTCGAATCTGGGGAAGGTCCTTCTGGGACCAAGTATATAGGAATGTCTTTATTTTTCTACCAATGTACTAAGGACAATGGCCATTAGTGACTTTTATTTCTATTGTTTTGGGATTTGTCTATTTTTATCATCAATAAAATGAGGCATTTAACATTTTAAGTTCTCCAAATCAATTTGTCGCTAGGCCTACCTCGGGCACAAATAGGTTCCCAACTTAGGACACACTTTCATTTCCGCATTATGTGTTTAAATACTGCAATACTCTTTTCATGATCCTCACTGAATTTGTTACCTTTTGTTTTTATTTCTTTTCTCTTACTCCCCTCCCCAAAGGTTAGTTCGTGCATTCTGGCATCATCAGCCTATCGCACCAGATCCAAGGGCCCTCCACCTACTCCTCCCCTAGTCCTCCTAAGGGCAAAGACAAAGGCAAAAGTAAGATGGAAGAGTCCATCGGCATCAGAAAGGAGAATGTGATTGAACGGGTAGAGGCCACTGATGGCCGAGGTATTCAGGTCCTGCATGAGAACATGTCACCACTTGAACAGAAAATGCTGAAGTTTCAGAATGAACTTGATCAAGTCCGGAGCCTTGCCAATTTGTCATTTTCCCTCAACGTCCCTGACGTCAACCTTCCAAATTCTCAAAACCCCGCACCTCCACAAAATATCCCAAGATAGCAAAATCATCTTACACCTTACCATCACACCACTCCCCCAAAGAACCAAACTCTCCTGACGCAGTGCAATGCTTGCCACACCTCAAATAACACTCCACTACTCATCCTAGAACCTCAAAACCCCACAAAGGACCATTTCCACACCTATAACAATCCCATCTATGTGGAAACCATGACCCACTCCACTCCTCCTATCCCACAGGCGTTCGATTCTGACAAAAAGGATTTACTTAACAGGAACCTGGCCGAGGAGCTTAAGAAACTTACCAGCCGAGTCTAGGGTGTTGAAGGAACCAAGGGGATTGAAGGGTTAAATTATGAAGACCTTTGTATCCAACCTGATGTCGAACTGCCTGGGGGGTACAAACCTCCAAAGTTCGAAATGTTTGACAGTACTGGTGATCCGAGAGTCCATCTGAGGACCTATTGCGAAAAATTGGTTGGCATAGGAAAGGATGTAAGAATCCGCATGAAGTTGTTCATGAGGAGTTTGAAAGGAGACGCACTGTCTTGGTACATCAGCCAAGACCCCAAAAAATGGTCAAATTGCGTAAGCATGGCGTCTGATTTCATGGACAGGTTTAGATTCAACACAGAGAATGCACCGAATGTGTTCTACATTCAAAATTTGAAGAAGAAACCTACAGAAACCTTTCGCGAGTATGCCACTCGCTGGAGGTCCGAAGCCGCTAAAGTCAGACCTGCTCTAGAGGATGAACAGATGAACAAGTTCTTTGTTCGGGCTCAGGACCCGTAGTATTATGAACGGTTAATGATGGTTGAGGGCCACAGTTCTCTGACATCATCAAATTGGGTGAGCGAATGGAAGAAGGTATTAAAAACGGTATGGTTACCCATTTTGAAGCCTTGCAAGCCACTAACAAGGCTCTACAGTCTGGTGGTGTGTCTAAGAAGAGAGATGTGGGAGCCGTAATGGTTGCACAAAGAACCAAGTCCCCACTCAAATACCAAACCTATCCGACACCTCCACTCACATATCATCCAACCCTGAATTACCAAGCACCCTCACCAAATTACCAAACTCCACCACCTTCCTACCAAGCTCCACCACCCGCATATCAACCTGTTTCGCCCAAATATCCACAACCCGCTCATGTTTACCAAACTTATAATTCCCAGCCATCCCATTACCAATCACCCCCTGCACACCAAAACTTCCCTAGACCTCGTCCCAATTTTGATCGCCGCCCTCCAAAGCAATACACCGCCATAGCCGAGCCCATTGACCAGCTGTATGAAAAACTCAAAGCTGCTGGTTATTTCATACCTATCCCTGCTGCCACCCCTCAGAACCCTTCTCAGTGGGTTAACACAAACAAATCCTGCGTATACCATTCCGGCATGAAAGGACACACCATCGAAGAATGCCATTCTCTTAAGGAAAAAATACAGGCACTCATTGACAACAAGATTATTGTGGCAAAGGACCCCGCTCCAAATTTCCGCGACAATTCTCTGCCAGACCATAAGGGTAGAGGTATCCATATGATTGAAATAGAAGATGATTGGGATCCCAAGGGGTCAATCGGGTTGATCGCAGAAGGAGATGGCCTAAAGAAACGCGTAGTCACTCTCAAACCGATCATAGTCCAGATTCAGCCATCTGAAGCCTCTGAGGTGAATATGTATATACCATTTGAGTTTGAAGCAGCGCCACCTACAAAGTCACCAATGCCAATTGAATTTGAGTTTGTGTCTCCAGAAAATGCACCAGCTTCATTCGAGGTCGCAGCCTTGCCACCCCGAACACATATTCCGTTTGAAGTAAAGATGGCTGCACTAATTCCGGTGGCAATGTCAACCACGTCACCCTTCTATTCAAACGCTATCCCTTGGGACTACACAGCCGAGGTGAGAAGGAAAGACAAGGTTAGGTTTGAGGAAGTTGTCGCAGCACAGGGTATGACGAGAACAGGTAGGATCTACACCCCTGAGCATCTGACTGAGTCAAGCAAGCAGGCTGTCAACCGGCCTCCCCTTATCAAAACAGGTCCCGATGACCATTGGAGGAAGGTACATGCGAAGGAGTAGTCATTCATCGACCAGCTGAACAAGGCACCAGCACAAATATTCATCCTCTCTCTGCTGATGAATTCCGAAACACATAGAAATTCTTTGTTGAAAGTGTTGAGTGAAGCATATGTGCCAAACAACATCACTAGTGGGGAAATGGCAATATGGTGGGCCAGGTACTAGAGAGTCATAAAATCACTTTTTATGAGGACGAGCTACCACCTGAAGGATTGGGGCACAACAAAGCATTGCACATCACCGTGCAATGAGAAGGTCATTTCATCACAAGAATCTTGATCGATGGAGGTTCCAGTCTTAACATCTGTCCGTTGATAACACTCAAGAAAGTGGGTAAAGGGCTACATGAGATAAGGGATGATGCGATCAATGTGAAAGCCTTTGATGGTTCTCAGAGGTCCACCATGGGGGAGATCAATCTATGTCTACAGATGGGGCCGACTTGGTTCGAAGTGGATTTCCAGGTGATAGATGTGCCGGCATCCTACAACCTGTTGTTGGGACGACCCTGGATTCACGTTGTTGGGGCCGTAGCATCAACACTACATCAAGCGGTAAAATTCAAGTGGAACCACCAAGAGGTGATTATTCACGGTGACGGTAGCAACCCCATTTATAGTCGTCAAACTATTCGGGTAATTGATGGAAAATAGAAGATAGGCGGAGGAACTTACCACCACATTGAATGGGTCAATGCTATCGACAAGGACAAATGGTGGGATACAAATATTGAGAGCATCCTGAACTGGAGAGAATATGAGCCAGGCAAAGGGCTCGGTAAGAACCTCCAATGGATCACGAAGCCCATAAAGCTCAAGGAGCATGGCACCACTTTCGGTCTGGGGTATGAGTACACTTGGCAGGAATTCAATGACTGGTCGCCACCTTGGCACGGTCCGTATTACCCTTTGGAGCAGCCGATACCTCATCTTGAGCAGACTTTCAAGCATACCGACACTATTTACGGTTCAGACGAGGAAGAAGCACTTGCAGCAATGAGAAGTTTGTTCCTAGAGGATGATGATTTGGATTGCTGTGTTGTTCTCGAGGGGGAGGGGGAGGGGTAGGGGGAGGAAGGCCCTTCCATACAGACTGTAATCAAGGGGGCATATCTCAAGAACTGGTCTATCAAGACAACCAAAGCCCGACGATCCTCGGGGTAGCAAGGCTAAAACAAGAGTTATTTACTAAATGATTTTCCTTTTCCTGCATTTTTCAATTTCTGCAATAAAGATCTTCAATGTTCAAAACAGTTATTCAATCTATCAAAGCATCTTCTAAATTTCTCTTACGAATTTGATATTTATTGCTATTGTTTTCTCTCATTACCTTATTTATACAACATTACTATTACTTGTCTTGATGAACCGATGACTGTGACATGCAACGAGACAACGCAGAAAACGGACATTTGATTTAGAGGAAGACGACATACCTGATGAGATTGTCAAAGAATTTGAGAACTTTGAGAATAGACCTAAGTCCAACCTACACGAGACTAAAAGAATCAACCTAGGAGATTCAGAAAACATCAAGAAGATACTAAGGAAGATGATAGAAAGGCACAGGTAGTGGCGTGAAAAGTTGTCATTCGCTTTACTGGGATACCGCACCACTGTCCGCACATAACAGGGGAAACTCCCTATATGCTAGTTTATGGTACAGGGCTGTAATTCCTGCCGAAGTGGAGATTCCACTCTAAGAATTATACAGGAAGTTGACCTCAGCGATGCAAAATGGGTAAGAAGCCGTTATGAGCAACTAGCCCTCATAGACGGGAAGAGAATGAATGCAGTATGTCATGGTCAACTATATCAGAGCAGAATGGCCAGGGCCTTCAACAAGAAAGTCAAGCCGAGACGATTCACACCAGCTGGCCTGGTGTTAAAGAAAATATTTCCGCATCAAGATGAAGCCAAAGGGAAGTTATCTCCCAACTGGCAAGGTCCGTACATGGTTTATAGAGTGCTGACAGGAGGAGCACTCATACTTGCAGAAATGGACGGAGAAGTTTGGCCGAAACCAATTAATTCAGATGCAGTCAAGCGTTACTATGTGTAATATTTATGCTTTCTCAGTGATGTAATTTGAACTACGCCTGACCTAATTCCCATTTAAGAAGGGATATGTAGACAGCCCTATGGGTTCGGTCACAATTCAATAAAAATCTATTTTTCCCCCGCAATTGGAATTCTGAAGCGAGAAGCAGTCCACAAGCATTTACCCAGCCAACTGGGGCAGAATTTTTAGGAGGACCCTCAAAATTCTGAAGCAAGTTCAGTCAGTCGCCGCGCGAGCAATAGTCAGAGGCATCACCCCAGCAAACTGGGGCAGAATTTTGAGGAGGACCCTCAAAATTCTGCATCAAGAGAGGTTGCAATGTCTCAAGCCGTGTCATGTCGTCGGTTCATCTAAAACCATTTTAGATTACATGCTTATATTGTACTTTACAAAATCATGCATATTTATTTTTTGAAACAACTTGTTTAGGGAATGCTACCCCAATGACACAGACAGTATCATCATGATCAAGCAACGAGCCAAGCAGGGCCAGCAGGAATGTGAACTAACCTTTCCCCTCTACAAAACTCACGATCTTTCTTTGGATGCAGACACAAAATTGCAAAAAGCCCCAAAATATATTATCCGCTCCAAGGACAGACATCGTTCCTCAAACTCGTCACGCCAACACTTATTATCAGCACAAAAAATACTTCATTATAACAATGCTCTACCGCAATTTAACACCAGCTAAGAATTTCTGTCATCCTTCCTTAAATATTGCATAAGGCTACCTTTCTGCCTTCCGAGGTTAAACGCTACCTCCATCTGCATCCGTATATTTCATAAGGCTACCTTTCTGCCTTCCGAGGTTAAACACTACCTCCATCTGCATTCGCATATTGCATAAGGCTACCTTTCTGCCTTCCGAGATTAAACGCTACCACCATCTGCATTCTCATATTGCATAAGGCTACCTTTCTGCCTTTCGAGACTTAACGTTGTCTCCATCTGCATTCGCATATTACATAAGGCTACCTTTCTACCCTCCGAGGTTAAACGCTACCTCCATCCGCATTCGCATATTGCATAAGGCTACCATTCTGCCTTCCGAGGCTAAATTCTGTCTCCATCTGCATCCGCATATTGCATAAGGCTACCTTTCTACCTTTCGATTAAACGCTACCTCCATCTGCATTCACATATTGCATAAGGCTACCTTTCTGCCTTCCGAGGTTAAACGCTACCTCCATCTGCATCCGTATATTTCATAAGGCTACCTTTCTGCCTTCCAAGGTTAAACGCTACCTCCATCTGCATTCGCATATTACATAAGGCTACTTTTCTGCCTTCCGAGGCTAAGCACTGCCTCCCGTTTACTTTTCAAAGCAATCAATGTCTCTATCGTTATTCACTTCGCTTCCTTTCGGGCTAAGCTCTGCCCTTTTTTAAATTTGCAAGACTAAGCTCTGTCTTGTTAGCATCATACTACTGCATTTTCATGGGCTGAAATATCGCCAACCTATCCAAAGGCGTCATCGTTCGGAGGCACCATCTTCATGGCCCGAGAACACCATGTCATGGCCTAAGGATCTCTTTTATCAGTTTGCATATCATTATTCAAAGGCATCATGGTTCAGAGGTACCATCTCCATTGCCTGAGAACATCATTTCATAGCCCGCGAATCCCGCATCAAGCGATTCATGGCCCAAGACATCATGGTCTAAGGATGTCATCCTCAACTGTCTGAAGACAACATTCATGGTCTAATGGGAATTTGAATCATGTTTAAATTACGTACGATATATTCTTGTTATTCATTTGCAGGTAATCCGGATAGCAAAAGCAATCCAGGCAGGAGCGGTTCCGCTCCAGTTCTCCTAACTATCCCATAAGCCTTTGACCACCCAACCCTGTACTTTGCGTCCGTCCTTGTGAAACTTCATCGGTTACTTCGCCGATGGCTTCTGAACTACATACGGCCTGATTCCTGTAAAACCAGGGATATGTAGGCAACTCAGAAGCCAGGGTGCGGCCTAAATCTCTCCAAATTGTTTCGCTCGGTCAAAATTGGCCATCATATCTTTACCCGACAACTCTTTCATCCTTTCCCGGGTAAAGGGGTAGATGTTGATACCCAATTTTCCCCCAATATTTTAAAATTATATATACCTTCAAAAACATGCTTTCATAGCAATTGGTATTTTTCTATAATTTTCCCATATTTTTATTAATTTATCCGGTATTTTATTTCTAATGATTAATTACAAAATTGCATTACAGACAATTTCAAAAGACTTTCTTGATTTAATTCATTATTTAGGGTCCTACTAAGACAAAATTATTTCACAATTAGCCAAATTGGCACTCTTTGGCTATGATTGCAATAATTTTGCAATTATAGCCCAATCATATGTTTTATACTATTTTTATCCAGTAATTAGTCATTTTGTATTTATTTTAAATGCTAATCAGTCATTTTAATTTATTTTCTAAGCATCAATTCCATTTTATACAATTATTAGCTATTTTTGTAAATTGTTTTATATAATTTAATTAGGTATTTAACATCTAGCCCCTTTTATTTCAATTAAAGCCTAAAATTAGCCTAATCCCTAAACCAATTAAATAACCCAACAGATCCTCAGCCCAAACCAATTCTTACCAGGCCCAACCCCGGATCAATCTGAGCCGTTAAATAAGCCAAATTGACGGCCCAGATTTCACTTACCATAATTAAACCCTAACGACCCCCCCGTCTCTCATTTTCAACCTCTCACACTCTCTCTCTCTCTATCTCTCCAGTTCTCCCTAGAGACCTCTGGTCTCTCCACCTCCGATGAGGTCTGTTTGTCTTCTCCGGCCGCCTCTTAGCCAGAAACCATGGAATCTTCACCATCCTCAGGACTCTCATGGCTCCTTCTCACCGGTGTTGCTGTCTCTAAGGTCTTCAAGAGACCAGGGTCCACTCCCTCACACCTTTGACCTGTCTCAGGCCTTCATGGCTCGATTCCAGTAAGATTTTCCTACTTTCCAGCTAGATCCGGTGGTTTCTATACCGACTCTCTCTTTCTCTGGGTTCTCTCTTCGAAACCCTAACTTCTAAACTTCCGATTCTTTTAGATCTGTAAGAGATCTATGCGTATTATGAGGTCTTCCTGAGTTTTCTTTAAAGATTCACCTATTTTTCGAACGATCCTTCATTTTTTCCAAAACTAGGGTTTCATGACCCCTCTTAAACGATTTTTCAGTATTATCCTAAGGTCTCTACTGTGTTTTAACGATTCATTCAAGTTTCTCTATCTTATATGAGTTGTTGTGTTGAAATCCCTAATTTCTAGTCCTAAACTCTAAGTTCCTGATCTGTCTTTGATAATATGTTTGCATATCTGTTTGCGTTTCATGAGTTTTATGATTCACTGATATTTTACCCTATGTGATTCATCTATGTCTTTGATTTTTCAGGCTTTCCCATTTATCTCACTGTTCACTCTATAATTCATATTAATCCCTAGTTTTGTATGATTTCACTACTAGGGTTTCTGACTTCTTGCCTGTTATCTATTCAATTCATGTTAATATCCTTTAATTGATGTTATTCCTGTTCGAATCCTTGATTCTCTGTAATTTTTATTTTAGGGTTCCTGATTTATTATTTGAATCCCTGATTCCTTGTGATTTGAAAACCTTACTGATTTCTTATGGGATATTCTTATTAATTTATGACCTTTAGCTTATTTCTTACCTTGTTACATGGTTAATTTACTGTTAATTGATCCTTTTTTCCTTAATTAGAATATGATGAACCTAGTCTCAATTGCATACTTGTACTGGGTTGAGATTGTTTCCTTATAAGGTATATGCATGGGAACTTTCCTTAATTTGTTATTTGCCTACTAGCTGTTTGAATTTAACCCCTTCAATTAAGGATACCTATGCTGATTTTACACTGTTTGAATATTCCTTTAAGCTATATATGGTGTATTTCCTTATTTGTTACTGGCCTTTTGAATAACTCCCTTAATCATGGTAGTACTTGAACTGACACTCTGATTGATACTAAGTTCCATAATTATTGACTGATTCTTTTTTTTACCTTACTTTTCACCCAGCCTTCGAAAATATATATATGCATACTTTTTCTCTCATTAGAGGGGAACGAATCTGTTCAAAATCTCTCTCACACAGTTAAAAACACTCTCTACTCTCTCTTCTGTGCTAACTACTACTATTCTAAGTTAGCCGGCTGCAAGCCAAGGCTACTATTGTGCATCTCCTACTTCCTGTTTGTGTTATTGCTTTCTTCACTTCACTGGTATGTTCTAATTTAGATTTCAGTCCTCAAACCAACATGTTTCTACTACTGTTGTAATTCAGCATGCTTCTAATTTGCTTTTACTTATTATTCAGCATGTATCTAGGATCCTGAACCCCCCTCTGCATGTTAAGTTAGCTTTATTTGTTTATGACCAACATGTTTCTTCATACTTAACACCTACTTATTACATCCTATGACTGGTATATTAGTTTAACCATGGCCTTAGTTGTTTTAGGGGTTTAATCTAACCTAGTGCTTTACTGTACCCCTAATCCCTAGACCCTTAGGAATTTCTGATTGTATGTCTATATGTGTATCTGCCTACTACATGTCTACCCTCACATGCTCTGTATTTGTCCCTCAAATCCCATCACCCATGTTTGTGATTGTTGGACTATCCTTGGTCTTTTGTGTGATGTTAAGCTTCTATTTCTTTTTTCAAAACTGTTTTCTTACTTACCCTTTCTCCAAACTGTTATTACTTAAAACCTTTTTAAAAAAAATAAAAAGCACCCTCATATATGCTCTTAGAAGTCTAAGTTCACCCCCCTTCATGTGACCACTGCTTTGGGGACCCTTTGAGTGCCCTCTGAACTCTGACACATAAGGCTGGCACTTCCCACACTGCACATGTTTAACTCTATTTTGGCTATGTCTGGGTGTGAACACTGACCGGGAACCCTTGAGGTCCTTAGGGAACTCTGACACACCCGGACTATGAAAGGCTATGAAACACCAAAGGCATTGAGGTTTGGAAGATCTGGGCCTAATTGAAGGCTCCCTATAGAAGTAACTTATTAGTTTTCCTTTGGTTGTGTAATTTATAATTCTTGGCATGTAATAATTTGTAAACAGATATTTGGGAATGGATAGTGGAACGGGAAGGGTAGTTATATAGATTATCCATGATAAAGGTTAGATACCATGCCTCTAGGTTTACATTTCTTACGTGTGCACTAGAAATTCATGCTTAGGGCTGATTGTATGCGAGCATATCATGCATTAGATATCCTGTTCCTTAGGTCCGTGTTTACTGTTTCAGCATCCTATTATGGCATTATCATTTATCATATAGAAATCATGATATAGGATTAAATGTTAATATAAACCTGTTATTCATGTAAACCAGTTCTAATATCACTGTAATGTTGTGGTACACCTAGGAATCATGCTTAGGATAATGATGCGTTAATAAACAAGTCATCCTCATACTTTCTGCATAGCATGTTCAAATGCTGTGACTTTATGCATTTAGAAATTCTGCCTAGGAATTCTGCATACCACCCATTTTGGATCCCCATGTGTGCATATTAGATATCATGTCTTAGGACCTCATTCAACACCTAGTTCAACTACTGAATTCCATGAAAAAGGCCCTAAAAAATAGTTTCACTTCCAAACAACTGGTAATAGTTCTGTATTTTTGCAACACTTAAGTGCAACATGTTAAGGCAAACTAACATGTAATAGTTTCTTTAATAATCTGGGTAATTACTGGGTGTTGCCATATGCTTAGGCAAGTTTTAGGTGTTAAATCAATTAAAACTGGAAACATACTCCTTTATACCTGCTGCTTGACTATTAATGGTTATAATCAGTAAGAAGCTCATAAAATTCATCCTCTGAAATCAGTAATAAAGCTGCCTCACTATTGCATTCTCACCTAGACATCATGCCTTAGGTTCTGAAGTTAATAAGGACTTACTTGTGTCTGAGTCGTGCTATTTATGTGCATAATCTATGGAGGAGTACTTGGGCCTCGTATCTGCTCTTATTTATTTTCCCTTATCTGAAGTCCTAATTGTCGTTGTTTGTCGCTTAAAATCTTGTCCTTTAAACCTAGGGGTCAACCTAGTACTTCCTTATAGGGTAGTAGTCCTAGCCTCCTCCAGGACTGATAGGATGGGACGGGTAATATCACATAATAGAATCCGTGACCAACACACGCCTTAATTACCTTCACGGGGTGGGAAGGGTAGAATATGGATATGATGACCGGTGCGCTAATACCACGTGTAGCCCCTCTTCGAGGAGTCATTACCGGGTATTGCATTGATGTGATCCATATTATTATAAACCTAGGACACCTGTATACGCTAGTCCGTAATCATCTCTACTGTTTTTCTAAACATCTATATGCTTAAGACTTAAATCCCCTTTTATTTGAGCCTTTACTTGTTAGTTGTACAAATTCGCGAAACCATTTGGCAGGGAACCACACTTGTGGATCATGAGGGGTGCCTAAAACTTTCCCCTTAGGATAATTTCAATCCCTCACCTAAATATCTGGTTAGCAACATAGTTATAATTGAACCTCTTAGGTGCCCTAACGCACCGTTAAAATCGTTAGGTGGTGACTCTTCAAAATATGCAACCCCCTTTCCCAAAAGGAAAGAGTTGTCCTAACCGATGTCATAAACCCGATATTCCGCGAAGAAGATGAAAAAGGGGTGCGCGACACTAACATGTCTACTTCTATATTTAAACTTCCATCTTTCCAATTTATTGCTTTTAATCAGCATGTTCACTTCTGTGTCTAAACTAATATCTTTTCTCTCTATTGACCTAAATTAGTATGACCACTTCTGTGTAATTAGATCCATGTCTTTTCTGTGAATTGATTACAATTAGTATGACTACCTATCTCTTCCCTGTTATTGACCTTAGTTATCCTGAGTACTTCCTTGATGCCAGACTTCTATGTCTGTCACGACCGAAAATCCATAAGGTCGTGATGGCGCCGGACACCATTTTCAGGCAAGCCAATCATTTAAACGGTTAAGTTAAATATCCTGTTTTAGCATTTTTTGAAATCATTATCTTTTACTTATTACGAAATAACTAAACAAAAGCTGTTAAGTAAATACAATGGTTTATATTCCATTTTAGCATTTATATCCCAAACACACCCTAGAACCCGGTGTCACAAGTACAGGAGCAATTTCTAAGAATTTTACAATTTCTACAAAGCTTGTCCGAAATACAAGTGGACAAGGAAATTTAAAACAATGTAATACTGTATGAGGGAGACTCTGCCAGCTGCGGATCGCCTCCGAATGATGCAGCTCGCCTAAGTCTCCAAATCTGCCACATCGCCATGAAAGTACCTGTGCAATAAAAATGCACAACAAGTGTAGCATGAGTACAAAAACAACGTGTACTCAGTAAGTCGCCCGCCTAACCTCAGAGAGGTAGTGACGAGAGGTCGAATTAGACACTCACAAGGGTCCAACAAATTAATTTAACATTGTATGATAAACACGGTAGGCATGTAAAGGTAGTAAAGAAGCAAATATATAAGGCACTGAAATCCGAGTAAATACTGGAAGTAAATAAACAGTTACTACTTCCTCATTTTCCCCCAAATATCTTAAATAATCAATTACTTCCTCATTTCCCCGCAAATATCTTATCGCTTCAAAATCCATGAAAAATATTTAACAATTTAGCATGCACATACGGGATAAGGACAACCGGCTTGAGCCATAATAATAATCATCTCTGTGCACTGCCGAGGGTCGAACGGCCCGAACCATAAGTGCATTTTTTTCAAATATTCCGTGGCGTACGGCCCGCTCCCATGAGAGTGGGGGAAATAACACTCCGCTCGCGGAATATAAATTTTGAAGTGGCTACATGCAGTCATGGACAATCAACAGTCCACCTCGAATATGTCGGGAAAACAAGTACTCAAGTAGATGACAGATTTCTCTTTAAAAACCCACAAAATAGTATTTAAATTCTTTCTCGAAATTCATTTGCCAAGTTTAATAATATTCAATAATATCAGATGACAGCAATTCCAGCTCCTCTTCTAACTTCAATTATTGATCCGTTAACCACCCGGAATCCACTCGAGGCCCCTCGGAACCCCGTCCAATTATACCAACCTGCTCCAAAACATAATGCGGACTTGCTCGAGGTCCCAAATCTCATAAAAACATCAAAACCACGAATCGCACCCAAATCCCAACTTTATGAACTTAGAAATTTCCAACTTCTACATCTGATGCCGAAACCTATCAAATCACGTCCGATTGACCCAAAATTTTGCACACAAGTCATACTCGACATTACGAACTTTCTCCAACTTTCGGAACAACATTCTGACCCCGATATCAAAATTCCCACTTCCGGTCGGATTTCTCAAAAATCTTCAAATTTCTATCTTTATCCAAATGACTTCAAAATGACATCCGGACATACGAATTCACTTCTGATCGCGCTCCCAACTCCATAATCACCATACGAAGCTATTACCAGACTCGAAATCCCAAACGGACATCAATATCACTGAAATGCTCTTCAAGCCAAACGTAGGAAATTTTCTTCAAAATACTGACTTCCACAGTATACGTCAAAACGCTCTTGGGTTATCCAAAAACCCGATCCGGACATACGTCCGAGTCTGAAATCATCATACGAACCTGCAGGAACCTTCAAATCTTGATTCGGAGGTTGTTTACTCAATATTCCAATCTTAGTCCATTTCTCCAACTTAAGGCTTCTTAAATGAGAATTTTCTTTCCAATTTAACTCCAAACTTCCCGAAATTCAGTTCCGACCACGCCTACAAGTCATAATACTTGAAACGGAGCTGCTCACGACTTCAAACCGCTGAACGACGCGCTAGAGCTCAAAATGACCGGTCGGGTCGTTACATTCTCCCCCACTTAAACAGGCGTTTGTCCTGGAACGTGCTAAGAGCTGCTATGGAGTTATCTGAAATCACTGTTTAACACCTCGTGTACCTACCCGTGCTACCACAACCCAGCTGAGTACATAAACTTGATCAAATCTAAAGATTTCTTCTTTTCTTCATATAATAAACTCAGAACCTAGTTCCAACACCTGAAATTTCTCTGCCATGCCTAGTTCCATTATATAAACATTGTATCAACTACCACACGCTATACCAGAACATTACTGCATACCTTCGCTGAATTAACACCACGCACTGCAAAATTCATCATCTAACCACAATGACGTTCCCTGAACCTTAATAGCCAAAATTTCACGAATCTGATGCTCCCGATGCACCTCATAAAAAATATACATACATCCTGCTATAATGCTGACGATACCACCACAACGGAGGAGATGTGTAGAAATTCATACCCAACTGCAGATACAAATCATTGAATATCTTATCTTGACTAGAATCATCACCTCATTATGGACCTGAATAATGGTATTTGTTCTTTAATATACGCGTCACATAACCTTATCACACTGATCCCTGATGTTATAATCTCGTCTCACCCAATATGAACTGCTCAGACAACAAATCACCCCAAACATGACCAACAACCTCACATGATACCACATTGCGCTAATAAGCCATAACTCGAACATGATAATAATAAAAGACTCAGGAAGGGACTATTCAACTCACGCAACTAATATGAATTTTTCTCAGAAAATAGGAAGTAAAACATAAGAAAAATAAATATAGGAATTGTCACGCCCCGAAATCCCACCATCGGGCCGTGATGACGTCTAATGTTGAACCCGTTAGACAAGCCAAGGTGTACGGTTAAACTAGCATGATAACATTGAATTAACAGAACAAGCTAAAAACGGTTCACAATTTAACAACGGAAATATAATATAGTTCAAAACTAAGTAAAGACAACATAATACGACGACACATTAATTTCCCAAAACCTAGAGTCACAACTCACGAACTGTCTATAAGAGTGCTAAATACAAAGTCTGAAAGGAAATACATTACTGTCTCTGAAACTCGAGGAAAACAAGACAGAAACAAAGATATGGGGATGGGAGAGACGCCAAGGCCCACGAACACCAACGGGTATACCTTGAAGCCTCTAGGATAAACTGGAAGACACTCCCACTAATGATGTCCACCGGGTCCGGCTGCATAATCTGCAAAACATAAAGAAGTGCAGGTGTAGCATTAGTACAACCGACCCCATGTACTGGCAAGTGCCTAGCCTAACCTCGGCGAAGTTGTGACGAGGCTAGAACCAGACTACCAAGTAAATCTGTGCAATTCGAATATATATATATATATATATATATATACACACACACACACACACACACACACACACACACACACACACACACACACACAACGGAAAGAAATACCGGAAGTAATCAATCAATAAAGGAAGGGGGACATGCTGGGGGAAGATAACAGTTTTATATAAGAAATCTCAATTAAAGAAAGGAACAACAAGGACAGAATATCAATAAGGATCAAAAATCACAAACTTGCACGACATCACCCTTCGTGCTTTTACTCTCGTCCTCACCAAATCAATCGTATCAATAATCATGTGCACGACATCACCCTTCGTGCTTTTACTCTCTTTCCTCGCAGTATAATCAATGAATATCTGTACAGAATGGTATATCGTATGGCACGGCATCACCCTTCATGCTTTACACTCTTTCCTCACAATATCAGACAATGCACGACATCACCCTTCGTGCTTTATCACTCTTTCCTCACAATATCAATCAATGCACGGCATCACCCTTCGTGCTTTATCACTCTTCCTTACCCAAACAACATTCACAAATAAGGGGCAAGGAAATAAACAAATAATGATAGGAATCCCGACAAGGGAATACAATTAAACAATTAAATCCCCGCAAGGGAACAACATCAATAAGTTTCCATATCCCGGCAAGGGAGAAAATCAACAAACAACAAAACATCCCGGCAAGGGAATAAACCAATAACTCTTTCTCTTTCTTTCACTTTCATCTCATAGTTCACATTTTCACTTGAGCCAATGCTCCAAAGATTCAATTATCTCATGTACCTTCACAATTTTTATTTCAACTCGAGCCAACGCTCCACGAAGTTTAAAGATCACAATTCCTTTCACATACTCGTTACAACATGTAAAAATCATCCATTAAGCATGGAAGTTATAACAAAAACCAAAATATTCGTCACCATGCCTATACATCGTACTCGACAATTAGCAAGTAGAAAATAAGACTCAACTCCTATCCCTCAAGCTAAGTTTAGACCAAACACGTACGTCAACTTCCACGGCCAAATCAATCCACAACAACCGCTTTTCCTTTCGAATTTGGCTCAAACTCAATCAAATCTATACAATAATGACTTAATAATATCAATATATGCTAAGAAAATCAATCCCAATGCCTAATTATAGATTTCCAAGCTTTCTTCCCAAAATCCCAAAAATCAACCCCGGGCCCGCTTGGTCAAAACACGAGGTTCGGACCAAAATCATGTCACCCATTCACCCACTGTTACACCCCATGTTTTCTTACGTGAAAGTATGCCATAAGCAAATTGATGAAAGCTTGGGAATGAGATTATTTTGAGGTTACAAGTATTATGCTATTTCAAACAAGGGATAAGTAAATTCTTGAAAGTGAGAGGGTAAGCAAATCGAAGAAAATGAGTTTCGCTGAAGTTTGACAAATTGGGATAAAATACGGTCCGAGTTATAATACCCGGTATTTATGGACTAGTGCCATACAAGGTACTCTATGACTATAATACTAAGATGTACAAGGTATGTTAAAAGTGAGTAGTATTTTAAGTAATTTGACATAATCCTTAATTATGTGAATTATTAGATAATGGGGGAATTAACCAGTTAATTAATATTTAGTGGTTGATTAATTAAATTGTTTGGAAGATTAATGATCCCAAAATGTGGCAGCCACATGTTTATACATACGATGACTCTTGCATTGAGTTAAAAGGTGGCATTTAAGACCTCTACCACGTATACTATCTTTCTTAAGACTTAAATTCACAAAAATTTAAGTGGTGCACTGTTATATATGTATCATAATTTACATAGTCTTTCTTAAAAACGTAACTAGCTTCATTATACTTCATTAACATCACTTTTCTTAAAAGTTTCTGTTAAAGAATGACAAATCTCTTCAAATTTCAAGTTTATCATTTCATAATTATTTAAAGAGAGGTTTCGGCCAAGATAATCTTTGCATAAGCAATGGGTTTTTCATACAACATGTTCCGTGTTTTGTTGCAATTAACGTGTGTTAGAGGATTGTCAAGAGAATCGGCTCAGGTATGTTAAGGCTATCCCTCCTTTCTTTTTGGCATGATCTATATGACACAGAAAAAAAACGAGCAAATTCACGGTCTACATAAATTTCTCTATTCATAGAAATACTAGGGGTGTCTATATTCTTGATTCCCCATGTGAATTGTTATTATCTTCTGTTCATGGGTCTCTAAAATACGTATGTTGGTAAAGTGTATTTCATGATATTAATCAGAGGCATAATGGCCTTATGACGTACTGAGAGATTTTATTGACGTATTTCATATGCATTTCATGCATTTACATATGCACATTGACCCATGACCAGATGGCGTTATATACGCGTATATATGTAAATATATGTATATGGGATATGGGAAAAGTTTATGGCGTTATGTACACACCACCACCTGATCAACTGGTATATGATGATGATGATGTTGCCCACAGTGGCTGAAATATGGTTCAAACAACATTATATACACGTATATATGTATGTATATTTAAATGGCATTATATACGCGTATATATGTATGTATATATATGTATATGGGATCTGGGAAAGGTTATGGCTTTATATACGCACCACCACCTGATCAGCTGGTATACGATGATGATTTTGCCTACAGTGGCCGATATGATATGATGTGATGCCCTCAGAGGCTGACGATGTTATGAAACATGTACCTATGCACGACATGACATTCATACGCATATGCATGACGCTAAAAGTAATTTATGATTTACAAAGTTATTCAGACTTACAGGTTGAGTCATGTACTCTATATGTCATCCATATCTCTTATGTATTTATTTATGTGCCTTACATACTCGGTACATTATTCGTACTGACGTCCCTTTTGCCTGGGGACGCTGAGTTTCATGCCCGCAGGTCCCGATAGACAGGTCGAGAGCCCTGCAAGTAGGCTATCAGCTCAGCGAAAGATGTTGGTGCGCTCCATTTGCTTCAGAGTAGCTTGTTTGGTTAGTATGATTTAGACGGGTATTGTTTGGTATGGCGGGACACTATCCCGACCTTTATGACATTTATGTACTCTTAGAGGCTTGTAGAAATATGTCGTATACGTGGAAGATTGTACGACCTTGTTGGCCTATGTTTTGAGTTTACAAATGATTATGTTGGCCTATTAGGCCCGTATGTCACGTGTATATGATGATGTAATAAGAATGATAAGTTACGCTGGTACTCGGCCGAGTAAGGTACCGGATGCCCATCGCGGCCCATCGGTTTGGGTCGTGACACCCGTGAGCCCGAACTCTACCCATTTCCCCCAATTTCCACCGTAAATTACATGTTTTAGGTTTAGGAATTCATTAGATGTTGAAGAAAATGGAAGGAAACAAGCAAGTATTACTAACCCAAGAAGTCTTTGGTGAAGGATAGATTCAATGGACGCCTAAGGACCTTGGAGAAGGAGGAGTTCGTGAAAACTTAATGAAATCCCGTAGCTACTATTTTGGAAATTAGAATATATAACTGGGCAAAATTGCCCTTCGCTTTCGCGGAAGGGAGATCGCGTTCGCGAAGGGTAGACTTGAAAGACCACCGCGATCGCGGAAGGATGAATGCGAACGCGAAGAGTAAAAAGGATGGGGTCCAGAAATTGACCTACACGAATGCGTGGGACATCACGCGAAAGCGATGAAGAAGTCTGGCAAGCTACGCGAACGCGGCCAAATGTATGCGAACGCGAAGAGGAAAAGAGGGCTAAGCCCTCAGGGTCAAATAACCCTACGCGATCGCGAGGGAATGGATGCGAACGCGATGAAGGAAAAACTTAAAGCTTCGCGAATGCGGAAGCGACGTCGCGAACGCGAAGAACAAATGGACTTGCAACTGCTGAAGCCAATTTCTGCAATTTTTCCTAAGTTTGAAATCATTCTGAAACACCTCCGAAACACCCTCGATCCCTCGGGGCTCCTATCCAATCACATGCACTAACTCAACAACATCCTACGAACTTAACCGTGCGATCAAATCGCCAAAATAACATCAAAACAACGAATCAAACCTAAAAATCACTAGTTTTTCTTCAAACTTCATAAACTTTTAAATTTAGAGCTTTAAGTTCGAAACACGTCAAACGACGTCAATCTTCAACCAAACTTCATAGAAATATCTTAAACGACATATAAGACCTGTACCGGGAGCCGGAACCAAAATACGGGCCCGATACCAACACGTTCTAACCAATTTTCATTTCAATTTTCTTTATAAATTTTAGAAAAACAATTTTACTCAAAAATTCATTTCTCGGGCTTGGGACCTCGGAATTCGATTTCGGGCATATGCCCAAGTCACATATTTTCCTACGTACCCTCCGAGACCGTCAAATCATGGGTCCGGGTCCGTTTACCCAAAATGTTGACCGGAGTCAAATTTACTCATTTTAATATCAAATTTTAGCATTTTTCAAGAAATTTCATATTTAAGCTCTCCGGCTACACGCGCGGACTGTGCACAGAAATCGAGGCAACTAAAGATGAGGTTTTCAAGGCTTCGGAAGCACGAAATGGGTAATAAAATAGGTGATGACCCTTTGGGTCGTCACATTCTCAACCTCTAAAACAACCGTTCGTCCTTGAACGGACAAAGGAAGGAAGTACCTGAGTCGGGGAATAGATGAGGATAACGGCTCCGCATATCGGACTCGGACTCCCAGGTCGATGCCTCAGGAGGCTAACCTCTCCACTGAACACGAACATAAGGGAAACTCTTGGATCTCAAGTGACGAAACTGCCAGTCTAGAATAGCTACCGGCTCCTCCTCATAAGATAAGTCCTTGTCCAATTGGATAGTGCTGAAATCTAACACGTGGGCTGGATCGCCGTGATACCTCCGAAGCATGGACACATGAAAAACTGGATGTACGACTGATAAGCTAGGCGGCAATGCAAGTCTATAAGCCACCTCTCCCACTCGATCAAGAATCTCAAACAGACCAATGAACCTAGGTCTAAGCTTTCCCTTCTTCCTAAATCTCATCACGCCCTTCATAGGCGACACTCGGAGCAATACTCGCTCACAAACCATGAAAGCCACATCTTGAACCTTGCGATCTGCATAACTCTTTTGCCTGGACTGAGCTGTACGAAGCTTATCCTGAATGATCCTGACCTTGTCCAAGGCCTCTTGAACCAAATATGTACCCAATAACCAAGCCTCTCCCGGCTCAAACCATCCAACCGGAGATCGACACTGACTACCATATAAAGCCTCATAAGGAGCCATCTGGATACTCGACTGGTAGTTGTTGTTGTTGGCAAACTCTACTAAAGGCCAGAACTGATCCCATGAACCTCCAAAGTCAATAACACAAGCTCGGAGCATATCTTACAGTATCTGAATAGTCCGCTCGGACTGCCCGTCCGTCTGAGGATGAAATGTTGTGCTCAACTCCACCTGGGTGCCTAACTCTCGCTGAACTGCTCTCCAAAAATGCGAGGCAAACTGCGCGCCCCGGTCCGAAATGATAGATACCGGCACACCATGAAGGCGAACAATCTCCCGGATATAGATCTCAGTTAACCTCCCGGATGAATAGGAGACTTCCACATGAATGAAATGTGCTGACTTGGTCATCCTATCAACAATGACCCAAACTGCATTGAACTTCTTCCGGGTCAACGGAAGTTCAGTAACGAAGTCGATATTGATCCTCTCCCACTTCAACTCAGGAAGCTCAATCCTGTGAAATAAACCACAGGTTCAGGAAGACTCTTATGATCCGTGAACACCTCACACGCCACGCGACACAGATAGTGCCTCCAAATCTTCAATGCGTGAACAATGGCTGTCAACTCCAAATCATGCACTGGATAGTTCTTCTCATGAATCTTCAACAGCGTCGAAGCATAAGCAATGACCTTGCTATCCTGCATCAACACTGCACCAAGCCCAATACGGGAAGCATCGCAATAGACTTTATAAGGCCCTGAACCTGTGGGCAAAACCAATATCGGTGCCGTAGTCAGAGCTATCTTGAGCCTCTGAAAGCTCGCCTCACACTCGTCCGACCATCTGAAATGGTCACCTTTCTGGGTCAACCTGGTCATCGGGACTGCAATAGATGAGAACCCCTCCACGAATCGATGATAGTAGCCTGCCAATCCCAAGAAACTCCAAATCTCTGTAGCTGATGCTGGTCTAGGCCTGTTCTTGACTGCCTCAATCTTCTTCGGGTCAACCTGAATACCCTCTGCTGATACGACATGACCCAGGAATGCAACTGAACTCAACCAAAACTCACACTTCGAAAATTTTGCATATAGTTGACTATCATTTAGAGTCTGAAGAACCACTCTGAGATGCTGCTCGTGCTCTTCCTGGCTGTGGGAGTATATCAATATATCATCAATGAAGACTATCACAAATGAGTTCAAATAAGTCCTGAACACTCGGTTCATCAAGTCCATAAAAGTTGTTGGGAATTTGTCAACCCAAACGACATGACCAAAAACTCGTAATGCCCATAACGAGTGCGAAAAGCTGTCTTAGGGACATCGGATGCCCTAATGCTCAACTGATGGTAGCCAGATCTCAAGTCTATATTTGAAAATACCTTGGCACCCTGAAGCTGATTGAACAGATCATCAATCCTCGGCAGTGGATACTTATTCTTGATTGTAACCTTGTTCAATTACAGGTAGTCAATGCACATCCTCATCGAACCATCCTTTTTCTTCACAAACAACACCGGTGCACCCCAAGGCGAAACACTGGGTCTAATGAAATCCTTCCCAAGAAATCCTGCAACTGTTCCTTCAACTCTTTCAACTCTGGGGGGGGCCATGCGATACAGCGGAATAGAAATGGGCTTGGTGCCCGGATCCAGATCAATGCAAAAATCAATGTCCCTGTCGGGTGGCATCCCCAGCAGGTCTGAAGGGAAGACCTCAAGAAACTCACGAACCACGGATACCGAATCAATAGAGGGAACCTCCACACTGGAATCGCGCACATAAGCCAAATAAGCCAAACACCCCTTCTCGACCATACGCCGAGCCTTCACGTACGAAATAACAGTGCGGGTAGAACGACCAGGAGTTCCTCTCCACTCTAAACGTGGCAAATCTAGTAAGGCTAAGGTCACAGTCTTGGCATGGCAATCCAAGATAGCATGATATGGGGATAACCACTCCATCCCCAATATAACATCAAAGTCGACCATATCTAAAAGCAACAAATCAACACGGGTCTCAAGACCCATATCGCCACAACACAAGAATGATGGACTCGATTGACCACGATAGAATCACCCACCGATATAGATACATAAATAGGAATACTCAATGGATCACTAAGCATGACCAGGTACGGTGCAAAATAAGAGGACACATACGAATACGTAGACCCTGGATCAAATAGCACTGAAGCATCTCTGCCAGAGACTCGAATAGTACCTGTAATGACTGCATCTGAAGGCTCAGCCTCTTGCCTGGCTGGAAGAGCATAACATCGGGGCTGGGCCCCACCACCCTGAACAACATCTCTGGGACGGCCGGCTACTGGCTGGCCTCCACCTCTAGCGGCCTGAGCTCCACTCTATGACCTCTACCTCTACCTCTAACACCTCTATCCCCATCTCTAGCTGGCTGGGCAGGCTATGGAACACCTGGTGCCTGTAGCATGGCACAAGAACCCTGATGCTGCGAACTACCTGGTGCTCGAGGGCAAAATCTGGCAACGTGACCTGGATCGCCATAAGTGTAACAAGACCTCGGCGACTAAGGGAACTGAGTCTGACCCTGTCGACCTGAATGACCACCTTAGAAACTCTGATGCGGCGGTGCACTGATGGGAGCTGGTGGCGCACTGTAAGGCTGCTGATCAGAATAGTGCGTCTAAGAACCACGACCGCCTGAAGTACCATGGGAAACCTGGAGAGCTGACTGAAAGGGTCTGGGAGGATGACCTCTACCTGAAGAATCCCTTCCCCTAGATGAGGCTCCACTAAAATGACCGAAATGACGGGGCCTCTTGTCAGCCTTGTGACAACCACCCTGTGACATAATCATCTTAATCCTCCTGGCCACATTGGCCGCATCCTGGAACGATATATCGGTACCTGACTCTCTAGCCATCTGAAGTCTGATAGGTTGGGACAATCCCTCAATAAATCTCCGAACCCTCTCCCGATAAGTGGGAAGTATCATAAGAGCATGTCGGGCTAGAGTGATGAACCTGTCTCGTACTGAGTGACTGACATAGATCCCTGCTAGAGACGTTCAAAATGCCTCCGAAGGTCCTCTCTTTGAGTAATGGGAAGGGACTTCCCCAAAAATACCTCTGAGAACTGAGTCCAAGTCAAAGGTGCAGACCCGGCTGGTCTGGCTAAGCAATAGTCTCTCCACCAACTCTTGGCTGCGCCAGATAACCGAAAAGTAGCGAAGTCGACTCCGTTGGACTCCACTATGCCCATGTTTCGAAGAACCTCATGGCAGCTGTCCAAATAATCTTGGGGGTCCTCTGATGGCGAACCAGTAAAAGTAGCAGTGAATAAATTAGTGAACCTGTCCAGTCTCCACAAAGCATCTGCTGACATAGCTGCTCCCTCTGCTACCGGTGCTGCAATACCCGGCTGAGTTACTCCGGCTGGCTGAGGTGCCGAAGTCTGAAACTATGGAGCTAGCTGCTCTGGCGTGCGAGTGGTAGGAGTCTATTTACCTCCCCCAGCCTGAGAGACGACTGGTGCAGTAGGAAGAATACCTGCCTGTGATACACTCTCCATGAGTCTGACTAGACGGTCAAGAGCGTCCTGAAGCACTGGGGTAGCTATAAACCCCTCTGGGACCTGAGCTAGTCCAACAAGGACTTCCGGAACTGGGACCTCCTCGTCAGACTCGACCTGAGGGTCCTCCACTAGGGCTGCTGCTCTAGTTTGATCCCGGCCCCGGCCTCGGCCTCTATCACGACCTCGTCCTCAACCTCGACCCCTTGTAGGAGCTGTAGCAGGAGTGTCAGGCTATTGAGCGGAACCAAGGGAAGCATGCGTCCTCGCCATCTGCGAGAGAATAGAATAGAAACTCAATCAGTACTCAGAATTCATATCGCACGACAAAGATGAAAAGAAATGTGGAGGCATCCTAACTTTGCAGCCTCTAGGGATAAATACAGACGTCTCCGTACCGATCCCTCAAACTCTACCAAGTTGTACGTGAGTTGTGAGACCTAAGTAACCTAGTGCTGTGATATCAACTTGTCACCCCCCGAAATCCAACCATCGGGCCGTGATGGCGTCTAACATTGAACCCGCTAGAGAAGCCAACGTGTACGTTAAACTAGCATGATAACACTGAACTAACAGAACAAGCTAAAAATGGTTCACAATTTAACAGCGGAAATAAAATATAGTTCAAAACTAAGTAAAGACAACATAATACAACGACACATTAATTTCCCAAAACCTGGAGTAACAAACTCACGAACTGTATATAAGAGTGCTAAATACAAAGTCTGAAAGGAAATACATTACTGTCTCTGAAACTCGAGGAAAACAACACAGAAACGAAGATATGGGGATGGGAGAGACGCCAAGGCCCACGAACGCCAGCGGGTATACCTTGAAGCCTCTAGGA
>MDKI01040106.1:0-33296 GCA_005239505.1 Nicotiana paniculata
AATAACTTGGTAAATTAATCATTAATCTATGTTAATTACCAAAATCAAGTACTTTCATAGGGCAATATATTTTGAATAATTCCATAAATATTTCTCACTATCTTTTGAAGTTTTAGCACTAATTCATATCTTAACTTTATGGCCACTACAAAGTTCTCCCTTCAGTCAGTTTTGCTGCTTTGCATGGTTTTGTTTTCCATGTCGGCTTTTCATCGTTGTATGTCCATATTAATTTCTTTTAAACTTAATTTTTATTTATTTATTTATTTACTTATTTATTATTATTATTATTAACAAAAAAATGGAACAACATGAAATAGATTTATGTATAGTTACTTGTTGTTATATTTTAGTTGATCTGACAGCATAAAAATTCTTATTTCACGAAATGCAGGTGACGAAAGTACAAGAGTTAAAGCAGAAGTTTTAATCGATCCATGCATCCAGGTTCCTGATGTAACAGCCAAATGGTGTTGTGTCTTCGTTTCAGGGTGCTATCCTTCTCCTGAAAATTGTCTTGCAAATTGTCACCGATGATTAATTTAAAAAAGAAAATATTATTTAATTCGAGAAAGTATTATGATTTTTATCAATTTGTACTCGTAAGTTTCATGTTGCTAAATAAAATAAAATAAAAAGCTGCGATTATCATTAATAAAATTCAGTTACAGTTATTGATACTTTAAATCCATATATCTATATCATAATTTTCTTACATATTTTATCTATCCGAAATTGAACATGTAAATATTATTTCTCGCTCAAAAATTTCAATTGCTCAAAATTTCAAAGTCTCTGAACCTCTCTTGTGCGGCCGCACCAAAATTATGATGTCCGCATACTATGAAGCTGATTTTGATAGGGTTCCTTCATTGTTTGCGGCCACACACAGTATTGTGCGGTCCGCACTATAAGCACTTTTGCCCTGTTTTGGTCCTTATCCAATTTTAACTCCTTTTTTGAGTTGATTTTCACTTCTTTAGATCGTTTCCCAATATTCCTACAAGAAAGCTCATTTTATTAGTTCTCGAGGATACCTTTAAGCATTTTCGAACTAAAACACAAGTAAAAGAGAGCAAATAAGCGATCAAAATCCCTACTTATCAACTCTTTCAAACTTAAGCTTTTTCTTGTCCTCAATCAATTTAGGAAATTCCTACGTCCATTAGAAAAAGGGATATTTCAGCTAGCCTAAGTTGAGTCAAAACACAAATCCATTGGGACCAATAATTACCCACAAGCTCATGATCATTAACAAGCCTATGATTTGAAAATTGAAGCACAAATGGTTCTAATGTGACACTTGAGCATCAAGGGTTGACTTTGTTTATCAAGGAATCTCGCACTTTCATGAAAGTCGATGTGGATCCCAAACTCCTCCTCCTATACTCTCTGGAAGCTCATCTCGCTCTCGAATGAAGAATTCAAAACAATGACTAGAGGAAGACTCACTCATCACTCTTAAAAGAATGTCACAAGCCCGGCCCTAAGTACCATATGCTTTCCCCTCATGTAGATCACCACTAATGTAAGCTTGCTTGGCTTGAAATCTTGTAGGGATTTTTCGGCATGTAATGAAGGTGTTTTGGATTAAGGAGGGTAATATCGGATTGGAATCGGTTCATCTTTCCTTTAGCACTTCATTTTCTCTTGTTGGCTCATACTTTGCCGACTCTTTGAGTCATTTTCTTTTCCCTTAGTGTAATTAGAGAGACTTGACATCACTCTTTCTTTGTCATGCTATTGACGACCTCCTTCTCTGCTTTCTCCATGCTTTGCACTTGTTCTTTCTTTTGCATCTTTTCAACCCTTTCACATTATTCACTTTTTTTTTGTGTTTTTTTGTTCTTCCTTTCTTTTTCTTTTCCTTTTCCTCTTTTTTATTTCTTTCGTCTTTTCGTGCCTTGAAATAATTTTTAAACTCCTCGTATCTCCCCCAAACATATGTTCTTGCCATTTGAATTACATGAGTGCTAAAGAAAAGTCGGGTGCTAAGAGAGAGTCACTATGAAACGGTTAAAGGCTTGTAATATTTTTATTGAATAGAAAGGCTTTAGGCTCAAAAGGGTTTACTAAGGATGATATCATTGGTGGGCCATGGAAGGTTTCAAAACGGGCCAAGGAGGGCCTAGAATCACTTCTCAAGCCAAGCTAACTTAGAATTTTGGCTAGAAACACATCGGGGAAAGTTCTAGACTATTCGCACGGGTATTTGGACTTGTACAAAATACTTCACCTCTCACACAACCGGATTGTCTATGTCAACACAAGATCACTAACTAGAGCTATTTCTTTACAAAAATTTATTTTTAACCATAAATGCATAGTTAAGTGTGTTGGTACCAGGTGAAACATGCTCGACTCTTATTTATTCATTAACACTACTTGGTTTTTTACCTAAGCATAAAAATTGACTCAATCCCTTAAGAAGGTTGTCACGCCATCCATCATTGGGAAGAGCCATCCGGTTCACACAAGACTCACCTTTGGTTTACCGTGGCATTAAGAAAACTGAAGGCTTATTGTTCGTTAAAACATAAGAAGAAACTAACAAATCAAAAAGAATCCAATAAAGTAATTAAGAAGCTATACTATTAGGAAAGCAAAATGAAGAAGATATGAAATAAACTACTAAAGTTAAAACAAATGAATATATACAAGAGGAATGATTATATACATAAAGAGGGATAGAGTAAAGATAAAATAAAAAGGAAGAAGAGTACTTAAGTTATTACAGGCCCAAAATGTGATCAAATGTCATAGACAGTCATCCAAAATATCAAAATAGACCACCCCCCAGAAAAATAGAAAGCATTATCCCCAATGCTTAACAAAAGAAAATATAAGAGGGTAGAGAGTAAAGACAACTCCCTATGTGGTATCGAGGTGACTAGCAGCATCACCGCCCTCGATCTCCTCTAACTGTATATCATCGTCTCCGGGCTGAGGACCGAAGGGTTGGTGAGCATCTCCTCAGTAGTGGGGGCAATGAGATCTGGCTCATCAGATTGGCCAGCCTGTACTGATGGTTCCTCCACTAATGGTGTTGCTGGATCGGCCAGTACTGATGGACCTGTCTCCATCAATAGGTCAAAGGGAAAGTCATCTGCTGCTGCTAATGTCTTCACCTCTTGTCTCAAAATTTCCATTGTCTTCTTCGAAGATTGGGGATTTCTCATTTTCTTCACTTGCTTGGCCAACTCCTCAATGGCACCCCCTGAGCTACCAGAGTGTCCATGATAGTCTGCTAGTTGTCCAGAATCTTCTTCAAAGTTTCCTCCACTGACGGAGGCACCTGTGGCACTGGTGGAGTAGAGGATTGTGCTGCAACAGTACTGGAGATGTCAGACAGCTTAGAAGTGGCTGTCTGCATCCAGTTGTTGAGGCTCGCTAAAGTCTGGGAGACTCGAAATGCAGTGAGAGGATAGGTGGATGAGGATGGAACTAGAACTGAACTGGGAGGCCTGGATGATGATTGTGGTGGCATGGCGGCTAACCCGGAGTAAGAACCAGCTGTTGTGGTAGGCATGGGAGCTGAAGATGGCTCAGCACTATCCTCTGAACCTACCAATGCTGGCTCGTCAGAATGGCTAACTGTGGTAGTGTCCGTCCCTTTGAAATTTGGGTTGTCCACACCCTACAAGTGATACCAAGAAAAAGGCTTCTTATCTTTTACCTTTGTGTCGTATGGCCTTGGTCCACCTTTGCATCATTGAAGTACTCTGCGATGTGTTCGGAAAGGGGTAGGACTTTTCATTCATATGGACTGCCAATGTGATTCTGTTTGAAATGATAGCACCCACATTGAACGGGTACCCCACCATAATAGAAGCCACCAGAACTGCTCGGGGAAGTGAAAGGTTGTTCTCATTCAAGCTTGGATAAATTATGTTGCACACAAAAGTTTTCCACCCTTTAGCTTCGAAGTTGAGGGTGGCCCGGATAATAGGCACACATGTTGTGATCCATGGTGGTGGAGGTCCTGGGGCAACCAAAATCTCACCTATTCAAGGGCGAGCTGCTTCACCCAAAGCTAACTTCTCCAAATACTAGACCGCTTCCACTTGATCAAAACCCACATAAGTATTCAAAGTATGGGCATCAAAACCAACTTTCAAATTCCTCACTTTTGTTCCCGCCTTGATATGAGCTATGTTGGCGTAGAACTTCCTGACCAAATGCTCATTTGCATCTAAGACGGGGTGAGTGAACCACATCCACCCCTTTCGTTCCTGGAATTTCCTAAGGACATTTTAATTATGAATATCCAAATCCTTCATCAAGAATTGTCACTCCAGTGTGAGTGACCTTTTTGGTCACAACTCCTAGAAGTTGTTGAACACCGTCAAGCTGACGAATCTATCCTCCCACATTTCATTCTTCTTTGTACTTTCAAGACCACTCACACGAGTGTCACCCCCTCTACCGTCATCCAAGACGTCATCGTCATCTATATAAATAGGTGCTGGAGGGGTAGGTGAAGAGGAGGGCTCGGAACCCTGGCTTCTCGCATTAGAATCAGCGGAGGAACTGTCTGTAGGCTCATTGCGTAGTTGATAGCACCCAGTGGGTTTAGGTGGTTGGGACTGAGGTTCAGGCTGGAACTCCAAAGAGTGACCCTCAAAGGTTTCCTTAGACGGGCATATTCACTGGTGTCCGAGGAGTCAGGTACTCTGCTTGCAGTTTCTTTCTTGCTTATTGTTTTCTGAATGCCTAGTGGTAGGTTACTCTTGCCTCGACCTCGGCGCCAGGAGGGCTCACCCCTCCCTTTTGAAGAATCACCTCTGCCGCGGGATCTAGCCATTGTCTGCAATGCAATTTACATTTGTCAATTGAATCCAAAGGAAAGAAAATAGTTGAAGCACAGTTGTAAACAAGAAGTCAGTAATAAGGCAGTGCTGTCCGCACAAATCTGAGTGCGGCTGCAGACTTCCTAGTGCGGATCGCACGCTTTTGAAGTGCGGCCACATAACCTCGAGTGCGGACCACACAATTTTGATTGCGGCTGCACAAGTCCAAAACTGAAATTACTGGTTCTCTGAAGATTAGAGTGCGGACCACACACATTTTTATGCGGCCGCACACTTCTTCTGCGGACCGCCAAATTTTGAGTACGTCCCGCACAGTTCAACCATATTAAAAACCCTTTTTGTCGGTTATGCGGACCGCAAAAAAATGTGTGCAGCCGCACAATTTGAATTGTACCGACACTGAAGTTAGGGTTCTTGCCAAAATTTTAAAGATTAAGAATGGTGTGCACAAATTGACACAATTATTGGTCTACCTAGTCCCTAATGAGAATGTGTGTAACTACCCATATGATTTTGAAGAACAAATTAAGCAGATTTGACATTTTTAGGCGAAAAATTAACTAAACTTCTCAAAGAAATCAAAATAAAATTCGAGAAAAATGAACAAAAATTTACATGAATGGAACATACCAGTAGTGGGTGATGCAAGTAGGAATCTAGCTTGATGAAGTGAGTGTGATTTTGGAACAGCTTTTAAGATTGCACAGTGTTTACTAGGGCTTGGGATTTCAGAGAGTGTAAAGTGTGAATAGTGTTGAAACGCCCTATTATACCCTAGCATAGGCGGTTCATGTCTTACCTGAGTGCAGTCGTATATTTCTGAGTGCGGTCCGCACTCCTTACGTGGAGTGAACAATGTTGTGCAGTCCCCACAAAAATGGGTGCGACCGCATAACCTGTGCGATCTGCAAACTTTTGAGTGCGGCAGCATAATGACCCTTTTTCTGCAAAACCAACTTCAGAGAGTTGACATTTTGGGTACCCAGTTGTGCGGCCGCACAAGGAATTGTGCGGCCGCGGACCCTTCTTTGCGGTCCACATGAATTTCATACTTGGCCAATTTTTCCAGATTTTTCCTGCAATACACACTCAGTCCTGCAATTCACTTCAAACCCAGTTTGTTCAATACAAAACCTATCCGAAAAAGAAGAAAAATAAGAAAATGAAAAGAAACATGGGTTGCCTCCCAAGAAGCGCCTGATTTAACGTCGCGGCACGACGCAAGTTACCATAAATCACTTGAAATGAAGCAATGCCACAACATGGCCATCATCAACCTTGCCAAGATACTGTTTCACCTGATGCCCATTGACTCTAAACACCTCATCATTCTCATTTTTCAGATCTAGAGCACTAAAGGGTGTCACATGCACAACTTCAAATGGGCCACTCCACTTGGATTTCAACTTTCCCGGAAACATCCGCAACCCAGAATTGAATAATAGCACAAGATCGCCTTCTTTAAATTCTTTATTCCGGATATACTTTTCATGGAGATACTTCATTTTCTCTTTATACAAGGACGAACTTGAATATGCATGGAGTCGGAACTCATCAAGCTCATTCAATTGTCCCACCCTTAAGTTGGCAGCGACATCTCATTCAAGATTACACTTCTTCAATGCCCACACAGCCTTGTGCTCAAGTTCCACCGGATGGTGACAATCTTTCCCAAACACTAAACGATACGGAGACATACCAATTGGTGTTTTGTAAGCTATCCTATAAGCCCAAAGAGCATTGTCAAGTTTCTTCGACCAATCCGTCTGGTTGGCATTCACAGTCTTTGACAAAATACTCTTGATCTCCCGGTTAGAGACTTCAACCTGTCCACTTTCTTGAGGATGATAGGGGGTCGACACTTTGTGAGTGACACCATACTTGGAGAGTAAAGTATCAAAAGATTTGTTGCAAAAGTGCGATCCCCCATCACTAATAATGGCCCTTGGAGTACCAAACCTTGTGAATATGTTCTTCTTCAATAATGGTACCACACTCCGAGATTCATTGTTTGGCAAAGCCACGGCTTCAACCCACTTCGACACGTAATCCACAACTACCAATATATAGGTGTTCCCACATCAACTCACGAACGGACCCATAAAATCAATGCCACATACATCAAAAATGTCAATCTCCAAGATGGTGGTGAGGGGCATCTCATTTTTCTAGGAAATCCCACCGGCTCTTTGACATTCGTCACAATGCTTGACGAGATCGCTAGCGTCCTTGTAAAGCGTAGGCCAATAGAATCCACAACTTAATATCTTTGTAGCCGTTCTCGCTCCACCATGGTGACCACCATATGGTGAAGAGTGGCAAGCCTCAAGAATTCCCAATTGTTCTTCTTCCGATACGCATCTCCAGATAACACCATCGGTACAGATTCAGAAGAGATAAGGCTCATCCCAATAGTAATCAAGGCAATCCTGTTTGAGCTTCTTCCTTTGGTTTGAAGAGAACTCATTCGGTACAGTTCCGCTCACAAGATACTTGGCCAAGTTGGCAAACCATGTCATCCTGGTCATAGAAATGGATAGGAGTTGTTTGTCGGGAAATGAATCATTAATCACAAGGCCATCATGTGGCCTCCCCTCCTCCTCCAATCGAGACAAGTTTTCCCCCACTTGGTTTTCACTCCCCTTGCGGTCTTGGATATCAAGATCAAATTCTTGTAAAATAAGTACCCACCACATCAATCTTGCCTTAGAATCTTTCTTGCTCATCAAATATCAAAGTGTCGCATGGTCGGTGTGAACAATCACCATTGTACCCATCAAGTATGGGCGTAACTTCTCCATAGAAAAGACAATAGCAAGGATTTCTTTCTCGGCCACTTTATAGTTGACTTAGGCCTCGTTCATGGTCTTACTAGCATAGCAGACAGGATGGAAGATCTTGTTAATATGTTTCCCCAATATCGCTCCAACCACCACATCTCTCGCATCACACATGAGCTCAAAAGGTAAGCTCCAATTTGGTGCAGTGATAATTGGAGTAGTAGTCAACTTATACTTGAGTAATTCAAATGTCTTCATACAGTCTTCATTGAAATGGAACTTGGCATCATTCTCAAAAAGTTTGCACAAGGGTTTTACCACCTTAGAAAAGTCCTTGATGAATCGCGGTAGAACCCCGCATGACCTAGAAAGCTCCTCACGCCCTTCACGGAAGTAGGGGGAGGGAATTTGGATATCAATTCATTTTTTGCTTTATCAACCTTAATACCATTCTTTAAAATCTTGTGACTGAGGACAATGCCTTCCTCGACAATGAAGTGACACTTCTCCCAGTTCAAAACCAAGTTAGTTTCCTCACATCGTGCCAATACCTTGTCCAAGTTGTCCAAGAATTCTTCAAAAGAATTCCCGCCCCAGAAAAATCGTCAATGAAAACCTCAAGAAAGTCCTCCACCATATCGATGAAGATGGACATCATACACCATTGAAAAGTCAGTGGTGCATTGCATAACCCAAATGGCATCCGCGAGAATACGAAAGTGCCACAGGGACAAGTGAAATTGGTCTTCTCTTGGTCCTCAGGAGCAATAATAATCTGATTGTAGCCAGAATATCCATCAAGGAAGCAGTAAAAAGCACGTCCGGCCAACCTATCCAACATTTGATCAAGAAATGGAAGCGTAAAATGGTCTTTCCGAGTAACTTTGTTGAGCTTACTATAGTCCATGCACACTCTCCACCCGGTGACAGTTCTTGTAGGGATCAATTCATTTTTCTCATTTGTTATCACAGTCATGCCCCCTTTCTTTGGGACAGATTGCATCGGCGAGGTCCACGAGCTATCAAAAATGGGTTAAACAACTGCGACATCCAACCATTTGATGATTTCCTTCTTCACTACCTCTTGCATAGCTTCATTCAATATTCTTTGATGTTCTACGGAGAATCTTGCATCCTCCTCCAGAATAATTTTGTGCATGCAAAAAGGTGGGTCTTATACCCTGAATATCCTCCAATGTCCAACCTATTGCTTTATTCCTCCTTTGAGCACCAACAAGGTAGATTCTACCTGCACGTTAGTTAAGCACGAGGAAAGAATAACAGGTAAAGTGGAACAAGGGCCAAGAAACTCATACGTGAGTTGTGAAGGCAAAGGCTTTAACTCCTGGGTGGGAGGCTCCTCGATTGAGGGCTTTGTTGGAGGATTCTTCCGGTTCTCAAGGTCCAAAGACAATTTTCTTGGCTCATAAGTATATGACCCCATTCCTTGCAAAGCATTGACACATTCTACAAAGCCTTCCTTCTCATCCTCATCATGATTTAGCAACACAACTTCCAAGGTATCCTCAACATTCAACACAATACTTGTGTCATCAACAATTACTTCGGTCATTAGATCTACGAACGAACAAACTTCAGTGCTATTTGGTTGCCTCATTGATTTGCATACATGGAACACCATTTTTTCATCACCCACCCGGAAGGTGAACTCACGATCTTCCACATCAACTAGGGCCTTCCCCGTAGCAAGGAAAGGTCTCCCCAAGATAATAGCCACCTCATAGTCAACCTCACAATCAAGGATCACAAAGTCCTGGAAGGATGAACTTGTCGACCGGAACTAACACATCATCAGTTATCCCCAATGGCCTTTTCATGGCCCGATCCGCCATTTGTAGCCTCATCGATGTTGGTCTTGGCTGCCCAATTCCAAAATTTTAGAACACAGAGTAGGGCATGGAGTTAATGTTTGCCCCCAAATCACATAAAGCTTTGGAAAAATTAGCGCTTCCAATAGTGCACGGGATTGTGAAGGCGCCAGGGTCTTCCAATTTTGGAGCCATGAAGTGCAAAATAGCACTCACTTGATGTGTTATTTTGATCATTTCACAATTCATTGATCTCTTCTTTGTTACCAAATCCTTCATGAACTTGTCATATCCCGGCATTTGTTCTAAGACTTCAACCAACGACACATTTATGGACAAACTCTTTACCATATCAATAAATTTCTTGAATTGGTTCTCACTGTTTTGCATTGCGAGTCTTTGAGGATATGGAGGAGGAGGCCTTGACATGTGTGCCTTGAAATTTTGCATTACCAGATCCAGTATGTCAATCACGTGCTCCCTAGACGGGTTCACTTCTTCTTGTGTCTCCTCCACACTTTCATCAATGTCAATCGTCACCTCTTTATTATCTTGAACATCATTGCTTGGCATGTCATCTTCTTGAACCAACACATTTCTTCTTTGGTTTGAGGTACTTGCAACTCTACCTCTTCCGCTTCTTGTTGTTACGACCATTGCATGCCCCGTATTGTTCCCACCTTTTGGGTTCACCACTGTATCACTAGGTAGTGCCCCCTTAGAGAGAGTATTTAAAGCTTGAGATATTTGGCCAAGTCGAACCTCCAAATTGCGGATATAGGTGTTGTGGGAGGCTAATTAAGCATCGGAGTCGGCATATTTCTCCATCATTTTCTTAAATATATTTTTTCAAACCGTCCCATTTTATTATTGGAAGAACTAGGACCTTGTGACGGATATGGAGGCGGGTTGCTTGGTTGTTGATACATTGTGGGCCTTTGAAAGCCCGACCCCTGATTCCCTTGATTGTTATTGTTCCAACCCCCTTGATTGTTTTTGCCTCCCCAATTACTTTGATTGTTGCCACCCCAATTACCTTGATTATTGCCTCCCCAATTTCCTTGGTTCCCTTGATTACTCCAATTGCCTTGATTATTGTTATTTACCCAATTGCCTTGATTGTTATTGTTTCCACCACTCCATTTGCCCTGGTGGCCTTGGTTGTTCCAATTTCCATGACTTCCTTGTGATCTCCATTGTTGTTGATTTTGAGCATTGTTTCTTTGACCTTGATAATTTTTGATATGTTGCAATTCTTCTTCTTGCTCATTATATGAATCACCTTGGTCATACCCACTATCTTCTTGCTCAAATTTTTCCGGACGGTTTTGTACTTGTTGACCTCTTTGTCGTCTCTTGTTGATCATCATGTTCACCCCTTCCGTAACATTCACTTGTTTCGGCCCTTGAACCTATTGAAGCTGAGCCTTGGCTAATTGGTTCATTGTGGTTGTCAAATCGGCAATAGCTTGCCATGAAGTCCATGAACATGTAGCTCCTTGTGTAGGTGAATAACATTTGGGTCACCTTGAGGAACATTGACCCTACTTTTCCATGTCGAAGATGTATCCGCCATCTAATCCAAAATTTCACAAGCTTCGCCATAAGGCGTGTTCATGAAATTCCCATCGGCGAGTTGATTTACCACACACTGATTTGTTGTGTTGATCCCCCTGTAAAAGTTTTATTGGATCATGGCCTTGGTAACATCATTATTCGGGCATTCCTTAACCATGGTACGATATCTTTCCCAAATCTCGTGCAATGGCTCATTAAGCTCTTGCTTGAACGCTAAAATTTCATCCCGTAATGTAGCCATATGCCCCGGAGAGAATAATTTGGCAATTAACTTTTCGGCCAACTCATCCCAAGTATGGATGGAATGATTGGGTAATATCTCTAACCAGTCCAAAGCCTTTACCCGTAGAGAAAAGGGAAATAGCCTCAAACTCAGTGCATCCTCGGAAATATTTGTTTGCTTGCTCCCTCAACAAGTATTGACGAACTCCTTGAGATGCTTGTAAGAATTTTGGCTTGGAGCTCCGGTGAAGAAACCCCGTTGCTCAAGTAGTGTAAGCATCATGTTGGTGAGTTGGAAGTTGCCCGCCCTAATACGGGGCGGGACTATAGCACTGGCATAGCCCTCATTCAACAACATCCAGGTGCACTGCCGCTCTTGGTGGAGGTGTGGGAGGGTTTGGGATATTATCATGAGGCGGTCGACCTCGCCTGTTTACTTGAGGTTCAGGATGAATCTCATCTCCTTGATCATCGTCTGCCTCCTCCCCTAATGGAAAATTTCCAATGGGCTCATTGTTGGGAGCCATTTCGTACCTATAAGCAATTCAAAACAAAATTAGGAACTCGGAAGGAAAGAAAGACAAAACACACAAAAACTTAGATATATAGCTAAATTTTTTTAACTCCCCGGCAACAGCGCCAAAAATTGATCTCGGCCAAACCCACACCACAATTAGGTAGTGAGGAGGCCGATGCAATAATAAACCCAACGAAGGTCGGGATCGAATCCACAGGGAGTTAGAATAAGGAGTAGGTGTATATCTAGTGTGAATGTATGTTTTGCCCTAAATTGTACTTCCATATTCTTGGTTGTTGTTCTACTTCTACTTTGTTCTATTGTTTGCAACTATAAAACTAAGAGACAATATTTTTGGTATTGTTGTTTTTCAAATGATAAAAGGATCTAGGGTCGTGACTTCCACCTAGGTGGTTACCTAATGTGTTGTAAACTCTAGGGTAAGTTTTATTAGTCGGAGTTGTAATATAGAAATCACACTCGAATAATCACTCTATACCTCTCGGTAGTTTGAGTGATTTTTCCCAATTTGGCTTTCTCAAGTCCAAATGGATATTGCACAAAACAAGTGATAAATTCTTAAGTATGGTCTTACTATCTCTAGACTCAACCCTTTAACTGGGGCTATCAATCTCTTGAATTCACCCCAATTTCTTGTTAGCCAAGTTTTCCTAGACTTAGTCTCTCTTTCTCAAGAAGAGACTAAATCAATTAGGCATGAATCAATGTTTGCAACCATTAATTCTTGAATTCAATCAAGAACTAGGCTAAATATCACTAACCCGGTCACAAACAAGCCCTAATTCAAACACCCATTAAATACCACACTAGGGTTGGAACACAACCCTAGCTAGAAATTTAGCTACTCATGAAAATTGGAGAAATTAAAGAATAAATAAAGATAGAATCTATAATAATTAATTATGGGATGAAAATCTAATGTTTGAAGACAAATCTAGTATAAAATAACTTAAAGCAGTAAAGAAAATGGCTCAGGTGCTCTACCCAAAACTAAAATTAACCTAAAAATGAGAAAAAGTCCTATTTATACTAAGCTGAAAATATTTGAATAAATTGTCCCTGCGAAGCTTATGCGACTGCATAATTCTGAGTGCGGTACGCACTTTGAGCTTTACTGGTCAACTGGGCCTTCTTTGATCGCACAAAATTGGGATGCGACCATACTTCATTTATTTGTGCGAATGCACATTTCTGAGTGCGGCCGCACACTTGACTTTGGCTGGGATTTGGACCTGCTTCTGCGGACCACACATTTGTGAGTGCTTCCGCACAATAATCGTGCGGTCCGCACATCTTCACTTCAAGGTTCTCTGAATCTCCTCCTCTACGATCCGCATATTAGTGAATGCGGTCGCACGCTGACTTCTACGGCCTCACAATAATTATGCGGTGCACACAACTTCAATTGCTCAAAATTTCCAAGTCTCTGAACCTCTCTTCTGCAGCCGTACCAAAATTATGTGATCCGCATACTCTGAAGCTGATTTTGACATGGTTCCTTCATTGTTTGCGGCTGCACACGATATTGTGCGGTCCGCACTATAAGGACTTTTGCCCTGTTTTGGTCCTTGTCCAATTTTGATTCCTTTTTTGAGTTGATTTTCACTTCTTTGGCTCGTTTCCCAATATTCCTGAAAGAAATCTCATTTCATTAGTTCTCGTGGATACCTGTAAGCATTTTCGAGCTAAAAGACAAGTAAAAGAAAGAAAATAAGCGGTCAAAATCGCTACTTATCAACACCCTATTCATCAAATCCATAAATGTCGTTGGGCATTAGTCAAGCCGAAGGACATCACTAGAAGCCCATTTTGACCTTATCTAGTCCACAAAGCCATCTTCGGAACATCCGAATCTTGAATATTCAATTGATGGTACCCCGATCTCAAGTCGATCTTAGAGAACACTCTGGCACCCTAAAACTGATCGAACAAATCATCAATCGCGGCAACAAGTAATAGGTCTTAATAATAACTTTGTTCAACTGACGGTAATAAATACACATCCGCTTAGTCCCATCCTTATTCTTCACAAATAACACCAGTGCACCCCAAGGCGACACACTCAGTATCAAGAACCTTTTTGCTAGCAACTCCTTAATCTGCTCCTTCAACTCCTTCAACTCTTTTGTAACCATGCGGTATGGTGGGATAGGTATAGCCTGGGTACCTAGAGCCAAATCAATACAGAAATCAATATCACGATCTTGTGGTATGCCTGGAAGATCAAAAGGGGATACATCGGAGAACTCCCGGTCTACGGGCACTGAATCAATCACCGGAGTATCTGCAGTAGTATCCCAAACATAGTCTAGATAAGCCAAACAACCTTTCTCGGCCATGTGTCAAGCCTTAAGAAAAGAAATAACCCGACTAGATGCACTGACAGACAAACCCTTCCACTCCAGTCTAGGAAACTCTGGCATCGTCAAGGTAACAGTCTTGGCATGCCAATCAAGGATGGCGTGATATGGAGATAACCAGTCCATGCCCAGGATGACCCCAAAGTCAGTTATGTCGAGTAACAGAAGATCCGCTCTAGTCTCATAACCACAGAAGGTAACAATGCAAGACCGGTAGATCTGATCCACAATAACGGAGTCGCCCACAGGAGTGGATACATAAACAGGAGTACCCGGGGACTCATGAGAAACACCCCGGAAATGAGAAAATAGAGATGAAACATATGAATACGTAGACCCTGGATCAAATAGTACTGAAGCATACCTACCGCAAATATAAATAATACTGTGATCACGGCATCTGAGGCCACTGCATCTAGTTTGTCCAGAAAAGAATAGAACCTAGCTGGAGCGCCACCTGACTGGCCTCCACCTAATTGGCCTCTACCTCAAGGATGACCCCTACCCACCTGACCCCGCCGCTGGGTGGTCGGGCGACTGCTGAGACAACTCGTGCTAGAATCATAGGCTGTTGACCCTACTGCACTGCCTTTCCCCAAAGCCTGGTGTAGAACCTCCGCACAGGTCTGAGATCCCCACACTCGAAACAACCTCTCGGTACGGTGGACTGCTGACCTGAGGTCTCGCCCTGATGGACTGAATACCCACTGAAGGAACCCTGAATAGATGGTGGGCGGTAGGAACTCTCTGGCATGGCACTGAAATAAGGTCACGCTGGAGCACCCTGAGGAGGCGGCGGTGCAGGATTTGTGGGCCTGCTAGACCGACCCCTCACGAACTGACCCCTGCCCCTAGCCGGGGCACCACTGAACTCTCTAGAATATCAAAACCTCTTATCCCTTGTTTCCTGCTCTCGGCTCTGCTGAGGGACACCCTTGATCCTCCTAGCTATCTCCATTCCTAGCCCATAAGAAGTCCCCATCTCCACCTTTTGAGCCATGGTGGCCTGGATACCTGAGTGCCAATCGGCAACAAACCTCCACACTCTCTATGCGTCGATCGAAAGGATCAAAGTTCATGGTGAGATAACTCAGAGAAGCTCACCTTATAGTCAGTCACGGATATCTGGCCCAGCTGAAACTGCTCGAACTAAAATCGGAACTCTTCCCTCTGAGAGGGTGGAATATATATGTCCAAGAAGAGGCGTGTGAATTGATTCCAATTCATGGGAGGATAAACTACTGGTCTGCCAAGAAGATATGACTTCCACCATCTACGGGCCCTACCCTCCAGTTGAAAGGTGGTAAAGTCCACCCCGTGGGACTCCAATATCCTCATGTTGTGCAGTCTGTCCCAACACTAATCAATAAAATCTTGGGGGCCCTCATGTCGCTTAACTCTGAAGGCAGGAGGATGAAACCTAGTCCATCTATCCAATAGCTTCTACAGATCATCGACGACAACAGGTCTGGGCTCAGGTATAGCTGTTGCAACTGCCTGAGCTCTGCCCACGGGTAGTGCATCCGGGGTTTGATATACCGTAGTTGCATGCCTTTGAACCTGAGCGATAGGGGTCTATGCTCTCTCTCCTGCTTGAGATGTGGATGGGTCTACTGGAAATAAACCATCCTGAGTCATAGAATCCATGAATCGTAGCATACAACCCATGACCTCCTGAAATCCCGGTGCGGACATAAAATCTACCGGGGATGGCCCTGCTACCTCTCCCTGCTCCTCAATCTTAGTATCCTCCATTGGATTAACTGGTGGCATAACTGGAGCAACTTTGGGATGTCCTCGTCCTCTACCACGGGCTGGAACCCTCCCTCGACCTCTGCCTCGGCCTCTAGCAATAAGGGGAGAAGCTCTTCCCTGATCTGGAACATCAACTGTGCGTGTTCTCACCATATATGAGAGAATAAGAGAACAATACTTAGTATCACATCAACTTCATGATAGGAGATGAAGAGATAGTTTCCTAACACCCTATATCCTCTCGAAGATAAGTACGAATGTCTCTGCACCGATCCGCAAGACTCTATTAAGTTGGCTCATAACTTGTGAGACCTACGTGAACCTAGTGCTCTGATACCATGTTATCACGACCCAACTTCTCCTATAGGCCGTGATGGCACCCAACATTACCGCTAGGCAAGCAAATAGTGAATTAAACAGGTTATTGCACTTTTTAATAAGTTTCAAAATAATTAAATTCTATTTAATAAGAAATTAAGGATTAGAAACTTTAATAAATGAAGCAAAGACAGCTGAGTGGAAAACATAGTGATATAAGTACTCCAAAATCATAAAGTCTACTAGTGTATGCGCCAAGACCTGGTGTCACAAGTGTATGAGCAACTAGTAGAATATACAAAACTCTAACTATTGTCTGAATGTAAAGTAGACAGAATGTAGATACAAAAGAGAGACTCTAGGGATGCAGAACTGCTCAGGAAGCAGCTCACCACTAGGCCTCGGGATATCTGGGATGCGCACCAGTTTGAAAGCCAGATGCACCTGCCTTAGATCCTGCACGGTCAATGCAGAAGTGTAGCTTGAGTATATAAACAGCATGTACCTAGTAAGTATCAAGTCTAACCTCGAATAAGTAGTAACAAGGGGTCGACTTCGACACTCAATATGTCCTAACAATATGAATATAGAAATCCTAAATAAACATGGGTTATGTAAATAATAACAATAACTCATTAACAAACATGAGCAAATAATTCTTTCACAAATTTAATAATTCCAAATAAATCACTTTCCTTACAAATCGTAACCTTACAAGCCACAACATAATATAAGGTTGATTAGGCACCAAGTATTATTAAAAACGATTTATGCCGAGGTTGTATGGCCTGATCCAGAATAATGTGTACACTGCAAAGGGTCGAGCAGCACGAACCACAGATTTATCTATCTACTGTTGAGGCGTTCGGCCCGCTCCACAAGAAGAGAGGATACTTTATAAGCATTTAACTTAACCGTTATTAAAGGCTAATACACAATGTAACATAAATTCCATTGGGTCTTTCATAATTTATTTAACAAGTTCTAATATAATTTAGGCACTTTAATTATAAGTAAGGTGCAAACATTTCAAGTAATTCAAGATTTGGATCCTAAAACTACCTAGACATAACCATAATTAGTAGCTACGCATGGACTCTTGTCACCTCGTACGTACGTGGCCCCCACCATTAGAAGCAACATTAATTTTTTTTAAGCAACTATACTTCTAGGCAGGTTGCCTAGTGGTTATTATATAAATAAAATCCCAAAAAGGGGTCCAAAGCTTACAAGATGTCCAAAACTAAATATAAGTTGTATGAAACTACTAGCTACTAGAAGGAGAAGCAATCTAAAATCTAATGAACTAGCTAATGCAACATGATAAGTTGAATGCTTCAATCTCCTATCAGTATATGTGAATGCAATGGCCAGTGGAAAATACCAAGTAGCACCTATCAAGCTCTCACCAGGCGCTAGAGTATACATTCCAAAGGCTAATATGAATTCCAAGCATCTACACCACAGTATTGAAACCATCAAAATCCTCCAAACATAAATGTTGCTCCAATGTGATACATTCTAATCAAAGCATTGTCCTGAATTTGTCCTATGATCTCTCAGAAAGATTACTTTTCATACTACATTATTATCTCTAGAATGAGTGTGTAACCACACTAATACCACTGGAAAATGACAGTACAATACACAAAATAACATAAAGAAACTCAAGTGATATTGTGAGTTGTGAGACAGAAAAACATTATGAGATGTCCAGGATATAGATGCAGCTTCATGTATATGTAATGGAACACCCGTTGAGCCTATTGAGTCCCATCTTTGATCCCTTAAATTATGCTGCAAAATTGGAGTGCACAGATCATCGAACAGTAGGGTAAAAAATATGGTTGTGCAAGGCACAGACCTACTGTTCATCAGGGTTTGGACATGAGCATTTTTGTGATCTAAACACACCTGCCTTGCATTAATTAGACATATAACGTTATAATGTCCCTAGATTGAGCATGATAACATGCTAATACCACTGAGTAACACCCTAAAGTTATACAATATGAAACAACAAACAAAGCAAGTGCGGGCAAGTCCAATGTAGACCTTATTCTTGTAATGTTCCAAGAACTACCTTGTAAGTTACAATAACTTCCTGCTTGAACCTTTGACATAGACAACAATATGAGCATTGCAAATCCACCCTCATATTGAGCATGATATCATGCTAATACTATTGGGAAGTGATTCCACAATATCCAGAAACACAAAAAAGAGATAGGTTCAAACAGTACTTGGAAATCCTTATCCTAAGATTTGGAATTTGAAATTTGTCCATATTGATCAATGTTCTTCCTTCAGGTGGAAGATCATAGAATGAATGGAATATGATTGTACCTGCAAAAGAGAAAACTAGGTTAGCTAAAACATCAGCAACAAATGTTGCCCTCCCTTAGAACATGCTGAAAGATCACATTCTATGTACTCTTTATCTCCTTAATCCTCCTCACTTCTGCCCTTGTACACCATGGTGTTTCCCATTCATCATCTATGATATTCCTCATCACCAATGAAACAGTCTCCATGATCAAAGGATGTAACTGCTTTTCCACACAAAATGTCAATCCTTCAGCAATAGCTTTAGCTTCAGCTACTATATTAGTTACTTCTCCTATCTCCTTAGCATTAGCAAACACCAAATTTCCCTCATGATCTCGTACACAAAATCCATAAGATCTGGGACCTGAATTACCCCTAGAAGCTCCATCAGTATTGCACTTGAACCACCCTTCATAGGGAAACTGCCATGTCACTCTCCTAGTTGCTACATGAGGCTTGTAGTTCTCAAAATACCTGACCATCTCTGGCCACAATAGTGGGATTCCAGACAGCCAAGGATACGTCACCTTTGCAAGATAATATAGTGTTTGATTCACTTCATGTATCACCCTATTTCAAGACACTTCCCCACCATACTTCATTGTGTTCCTTCTCTTCCAAATCTCCCATAGAATTACAGCTGGAGCAGCTTGAAACAAAGGTTTTAAATTAGGAATACATTTTGCGTTCAACCATGCTCTTATGACTTGATGTACTTGTACCAATTTGATCACCAAACCTAAAGCTTGTATGAATGTCTTCCACACCTTCATGGATGTATCACTTGTTAAAAACAAATGCTGAAATGAGTCTTCATGTGGTGGTAAGCAACACCAGCATTTAGACACTACCATATATCCTCCTCTTCTCCACAAATCATCAGTAGGAACCTTCCCCTTCCAAACACTCCACAAAAAGAAAGAAATTTTGAAAGGTAAGCCCTTGGTCCATAACTTGGCAAGTTCAGGATTGCTTGGCTCTTTATGTCTCAAAATTCTCCATGCACTACTAACAATAAACTTACCCGAAGATGTTGGCATCCATCTTGGGATATCCTAGTAATCATCAGCATTAGCAAAGTGCACTTCCTGTCTAATATGATCAGCAATTTCTTGTGGAAAAGATTGATCCGGAAGTTGATCATTCCAATCTTCATCATCTCTCAATTCAGCCACTTCTTGCAATTCTTCATTGATTGGGAATTCTAGAGGTACTACATGATACAAGACCCCTAATCCAGTCCAGTTTTAATGCCAAACATTAGTAAAACCCCTATTCATTTCCCATAAAATTTAATGCTCAACTTCTTCCCTTGCCTCCAACATTTTCCTCCAAACATGTGGTCCTCTCCTATATTGAACCACAATTGGTATTTATTTATTTGCAATACTTGTTCCACATGTAATTGGACCATAATGACTTGGTAGTTCTAAATCTCCACCACAGCTTAGCAAATAAGGCCATTGAGACATCAATCAAAGATCTAAAACCTACTCCTCCCTCCTCCTTAGGAAGACATAAATACTTCCACTTTGTCCAATACTTGCTTCTCCCCTCTTCCTTATTGCTCCAGAAGAACCTTGCAAAAGTTTTATGTAAATGTTCAAGAACATTGTTAGGTGGATCAAGCACTGAAAGAATATGTGTAGGCATGCTTTGCAACACACTAGAGATAAAAGTAGCTTTTCCCCCATAGGACAGTAGCTTCCTCTTCCAAGAGTGAAGCTTTGACTTCACTTTCTGGATCAAATAATTGTAATAGTCCTTCCTTCTTCTTGTATAAAATATTGGGAAGCCAAGGTATTTAAAAGGGAATTCATCCTTTGAGAATCTAGTGATGTTCCCTACTGTGTTCACAAGTGCCCCAGCTACATTAGCATGGATATAGTATGAGCTCTTTGCTTATTTATCAACTGTCCAGAAATGTGTTCATACTGAACCAAAACATCAACAATCTTCTGTAATGAGTAAGAATCTGTAGAGGAAAAGATAATAGTATCATCAGCATAGGCAAGGTGGTTCAATGGATCCACCACATTGGCATTCCAAATCCTCTAAAGTGCTTGTCTTCAAACAACTTGTTCAGTGATCTTGACAATACTTCAGCTGACAGAATGAACAAAGCTGGGAAGAGCGGATCCCCTTGCTTCACACCCCTTGTTGAATGAAAAATCATGAGACTTGCCCATTAACAATGATTGATTACCAATTATTAGCAATTAGATTCCATACCATATTGATGAAGCATTTTGCAAATCCCATCTTTTTTAAAACATGCATCAAGTATTTCCATGACACCCTATTATAAGACTTTGACATATCTAGCTTAATTACAACATTGTCAAGTTTCCCCTTAATTTAATGTATGTAACAATCTCTTGTTTCAGAAGAATGTTCTCAAATATACTCCTTCCCTTTAAAAATCCAGATTGGTTTGAAGAGATCAGTAGAGGCATCATCTTCTCCAATCTATCATGAACCACCGTTGAGAACACATTATTAATGAAATTACTCAAACTTATAGGTCTAAGGCCAGAGAATGTTTGAACTCTAGGCTTTTTGGGCAATAAGACTAGGTTTGTATGAGTTATAGACTTAGGCAAATGGCAGCCCTCATAGAATAAAATAAGAAACTTGTGAATATCCTCACCTACAATGTCCCAGCATGCTTTAAAGAACAAGCCAAAAAATCCATCTGGACCACTTGCACAGTCACTACTCAATGCAAATATTGCTGCCTTAACCTCTTCTCTAGTAGGCAATCTACATAGCTCTAGGTTTTGTTCCCTTGTGATCATTGAAGGTACATTGTTTAATAGATCAAAGCTTGTAGGATCCTCCTCCTTAGTGAACTGTTTCTGGAAAAATTCTACTATAGCATTAGATAGAAGCTCTTGTGATTCAATCCATGCACCATCCCCATTCTGGATCCTTTTCGATTGCAGCTTTTGCCTCTTACCATTAACATGGTTATGGAAGAATCTAGTATTTTTGTCCCTTTCCTCAAACTAATTCATACATTTTTTTTGCTTCCAGTACTGCTCTTCAATGCTCAAATACTTATTCAACTCTACTTGATCTTGTTGAAGTACAATTCTATTTTCCAGAGAAGGATCTTCTTCAAACAACATATCTTTGATCCTAACCATATCCTCCCTGATAGCCAACTGCTTGAATATATTCCCATAGGTCAATTTGCTCCATTTAGAAAGAGCAATTTTAACTCTCTTCAATTTCTGCTTAAATATCAATAATGGATCCCCTACAAAATCAGCCATCCAATTCTACTTCACAATTTCCATAAAGGTTTCATGTTTTTCCCAAAAGTTCAGGAACTTGAATGGTTTAATAAACTTCATTCCCTCTTCACCACAACTCATCAATAGTGGGGCATGATCTGAGCCTGTTCTGATGAAATGCTCCACCTCTATATTAGGAAACATTATTTGGAAAGGCAATTTTACCAAAATTCTGTCTAATCTCTTGAAGATGCATTCCTCATTTGGCCTTCCATTCCACTAAGTGAAAGGACTACCCTTGTAGCCAAGATCAAACAGTTCACAAGAGTTAAACACAAAAGGCAAAATCTTCATATTCTTGAGGATACACAGGTCGGCCACCTATCTTTTCCTCCTCACCAAGAATAACATTGAAATCACCCCCAACCAACCAAGGCAACTCCATATCACTAGCCAAATAGTATAGATTATCACATAATTCCAGCCTTTCCACATCACAACATTTTGCATAGAAAAAAGTCATCATAATATGGTTACTTAATTCTTGATGATACACCCTAACGGTCATCTGCTGCTCAATATCCATCTATAAATCCCATTGAACCACAACATCAAAGAAAAGCCAAATCCTTCCATTCACATTTGAAATTGCAGCTTCCAATCCCAATCTTCTTCTATAATTCTGGATATATCTATTCTTTTGAAATGGCTCCATAAGAGCAACAATGAAAATTCCATGAAATATTTCTTCTTACAAGTTTATACAAGAGACTTACCTCGACTCAAAGCCCACTTTTCGATCACAAATTTCGCTCTAAAGCCTCAACTTGGTGCCGAACAATCTGAAACTAGTCAAATGTTATATAATTTAAGAAATACATCTTCGAGAGTTCATAATTTAACTAATTGAGTAATTGCCGAACCAAATTAGAAGATGCCTAAAATCACCCCGGGCCCACGTGCCTGGATTCTAAATTTTTTTGAAGAATATCATTATCCATAACCTTACGAGCTCAATTACATATTTTTCACTCAATTCCATAAGCATTTTTGTGGTTAAATCTCATTTTTATCAAAACCTAGGGTTTTCATCTAAACCCATAATTTTCACAAATTTACATGTTAAAATCGACCATAATCCATGTATTAAACTCACATTAGGTTAGAATCACTTACCTTCAATGGCTAGGTGGAAACCCTTCTCCAAGAAGCTCTAAAATCGGCCAAGGAATGAGAAATGAGAAAAATGGCCTAAGTCTCGTTTTTAAAACAAGACATTGCCCACGTGCCCCTTCTTCGCGAACGCGGAAAGAGCCTCACATTCGCGAAGGCAAACGACCGAGGCTCCAGAAAAATACTCATCGCGAATGCGCCAGGGGCCACATGAATGTGGAGGCTTTCTTGTCCTACCCTTCACGAACACGAGGGATTCTTCGCGAACACAAAGAATAACAGTGGCCACGGCCCAGCCCAGCCTTCCCAACACGAATGCGGGCCAAGTCATACGAACACGGAGGTTACAGGTCCCAGACCCGTCGTGAACGCAGGCTGGCTATCGCGAACGTGAAGCACAATAATCCCCAGCCCTAAATTCCGTCATCGCGAACGTGTGGGTCCTTCGGCGTTCGTGAAGAAGGAAACTAGAACTGGAATTTCTGGTTTCTTCAACTTAGATCCGGGTGGTCCGAAACACACCCAAAACTCTCGGGACCTCCTCCAAATGTACCAACATGTCTATAAACATAATACGGACCTGCTCAAACTCTCGAAACACATAGAAAAACAACAAAACTAAGAATCACACCCCAAAACCAAATTGAATCAAGTTATGAACTTCAAGTTTCAGAATCGCTCTCAACGCACCGAATCATACTTAGACTACTCGGAATGACACCAAAATTTTGTTCCAAGCCTTAAACAACCATACATAACTATTCCAGGCTCGGAATCCGAAACGGATCCCGATAACACCAAAACTTAATCCAAATCAAATTTAACGAACTCTAAAACCTTCATTGAGCAAATTTTTACTATTAAGCGCCGAAACACTCTCGGGTCATCCAAAATTCGATCCGAACATACGCCGAAGTCTAAAATCATCATAAGAACCTATTGGAACCGTCAAATCCCGGTTCTGAGGCCGTTTACTAAAAATGTTGACCAAAGTCAAACTTAGCCATTTTAAAGCCAAACCAAGGAGCCGAATGTTCCGATTTCGACCTGAATTATTCCAAATATTGAACTAACTATTTCCTCAAGTCATAAAAAAGTTAAATCACATACGGGGAATCTTATTTAGGAGAACAAAAATCTAAAAAGAAAAATAATCGGTCGGGTCGTTACATTCTCCACCTCTTAAACAAATGTTCATCCTCGAACGCGTCTAGAATCATACTTAGAGTGCTGAATAAGTATGGATATCTGCTATACCTTATGAACCTTATGATCCCCTTCATCGGTGAGACCGTCAAGAGAACTTTTTCACCCACCATAAATGATAAATCACGCGCCTTCTGATTTGCGTAACTCTTCTGTCTGGATTGTGCTATATAAAGTCACTCCCAAATCAACTTTACCTTTTCCAGGGAATACTTCATCAAATCAATACCATACAACTTAGCCTCGTGTAACGACCCGGCCGGTCATTCCGCGAGATTAGCCCCGTTTTCCTTGTTTATGCTTTGTCATGTGTTGCTTAGCCTATTTATGATGTGTTGGGTCAGTTGGTTTGGGTCCGGAGTGGTTGTGGTGAGAAATGAGACACTTAATCTCTTAAGTTGGCCTTATGGTTGGAGAATTCAACCGGGATGAGACTATTAGGTAAATGACCCCGGAATGCGGATTTTAGGGCTTGGATAGCTTCGTTAGGTGATTTGGGAGTTAGGAGTGTGTTCGGAATATGGTTTAGAGGTCTGGAGTACAATTAGGTTAGAATTGGTGAAATTGAGTTTTTGGCAATTTCCGGTCGGCAGTGGAAAATTAGCTACCGGGGTCGGAATGGAATTCCGAAAGTTGGAGAAGGTTCATAGCGTCATTTTGGATGTGTGTGTAAATTTTCAGGTCATTCAGACGCGATTTGGGTAGTTTCGGCATCGTTGGTGATTTTGGAAAAGTTTGAAAATCCTTAGGCTTGAATCATGGGTTGATTTGATGTTCCGGTGATATTTTGGGTGTTCTGAGGATTCGACTAAGTTCGAGTGATCATTTGTGACTTGTGGGTACCATTAGTTGAGGTCCCGAGGGCCTCGGGATAAGTTTGAATGGTTAATGGAGGAGTTTTTCGCCTTAGAGGGTTGCTGGTATGATATGTTCTGTGATTTTCGCAGATGCGGAGTGTGGCCGCAGGTGCAGTCACCGCAGGTGCGGATTAGGCATCACAGGTGTGGAAATGGCTAAGGGGGAAAAGGATCGCAAATGCGGACGATTGGTTGCACCTGCGAAGTCGCAGGTGAGGTAGATGAAGCGCAGGTGCAAAGTTGGCCTTTTAATGAAATCTCACAGGTGCGCACCTGGGACCGCAGGTGCGGGGCCGCATGTGCAAGAAATGTTCCACAGATGCAGTGGTCACTGGGCAGAAAGTATAAAAGGATGCCTTCACGAATTTTTCTTATATTTCACCATTTTTGAAGGCGGGTTTGGAGCTTTTTGAGGTATTTTGAAGAGGGGTTCGAGGGAAACACATTGAGGTAACATTTTTGAACCTAATACTTGATTCTATGTTGGTATTTGACTGATTAATCACGAAATTTGTGGGATTTAATGGTGTAATTTTAGGGGTTAGGGCTTGGAAATTGGAGACCTTTAATTGGGGATTTGAGGGGTCATTTGAAGTTCGATTTTGATGTTCTTGGTATGTATAGACTCGTGGGAGGATGAGGATTCTTGTGATGTAATTTTTATCGAATTCTGAGACGTGGGCACGCGGGTCGGATTTGGCCAATTTCGAGATTTTTGGTTGAATTTGATAATTTTCGAGTGGGCTTCGTTCCTTAGCATATATTAATGATATAAATCTGATTTTTGGTAGATTTGGAGCAATAAAAGGCCGAGTCATGAGGCAAAGGCATTGAGGGCTAGGATTTTAGCCGGTTTTGGGGTAAGTAACGTTTTCAAACTTGGTTCTGAGGGTTCAAAACCGCGAACTATATGCTATATGATTATAATTTAGGTGATGCACATGCCAAGTGACGGGCGTGCGGGCGTACACTGAGTGATTTGTGGCTTGGATCATCCCATGGCACCGTCTAGTAGTTATTTTAGATTTATATACGCACTTTTATTGATGTGGTTAATGTGAACATGCTAGAAATCATATTAAGTCAAATGTTAGGGCTTCACGCTGAAAATGCTGAGCCTCGAGTGGTCGCATATTGCTGTCTCCTTATGTGTTTATTTGATTTTGTATACTCAGTACTACCATAGCATATCATTTTATGTCTTAGTTTCGGTAATTGTTGATTTATAAATTTATCATTGTTTTGGGCTAGTTTATGCATCTGTGAGCCCATGTGAGCGAGACTGGAGAGTAATGACTGAGTGAGGCCGAGAGTCTGTTATTGAGACAATTGTGAGATCGGACTGCACACCGCAGCGATACTCTGATCATGCCTTCATTGGCTTGATATAGCGCTTGGGCCAATAGGAGCCCCTCCGGAGTCTTTACACCCCCAGTGAGCGCATTGATATTGAGGGATGGATCTTCCCTGGACATGGATCTTATCCGAAGTTGATGATATGTGAGGGATGGATCATCCCTAGACATGGATCTTGTCCGAGTGTTGTATTCTGGAGATGGATCTTCTCCGCGGGGGGCTGGATTTGCCTTTTCCTCAGTACTGAGTGACTACGATCACCGGGTTTATGCATATTTTGGAATGGATTTTCCCTGGTTCTGAGAGCCATATACAGTACTGAGTGGACTTCTGTGTGAGAGCTATGAGCATTATGTGCATTTCCACACTATTGATACATTGGCATGTAGAGTACTAAGATATACCTGGGCTACTTATCATATCGGTCATATGATGTTTTCATTATCTGTTGAAACTGTGAGCATGCCTAAATTCTGTGTACTATTTTCATTACAATTATTGAGGTTTAGTCCGTCACTAGCTCTCAGCCCGTAGTTTGGGTTCGTTACTTCTGAGTTGGTGTACTCATGTTACCCCCTGCACCTTGTGTGTAGATCCAGGTATAGCGGAACTCGGTGAACTCGGTAGTGGTTGTTGAGCTGCAATCAGAGTTCCTTGGGAGCCATCGAGGTAGCAGTTGGCGATCACAACCTAGATTATCTCCTTCTCTATCCACCTGTCATATTTACTTATTTCAGAAAACTTTGTGTCGGCTCTGTATTTTGATATTTTGATGTAGTAGCTCATGACTCGGTGACACTAGATCTAAGTTCAGCTTTTCCTTTATTTATGTTATCAGTGATGTTAAACCCTTAAATTCTTTTATAAAAATTAGAATCTTGCTGTAACTATAATGATTTTTCCTGAAAACAACTATTAGGGATTAAATGTGTGGCTTGACTGATTTAACGATAGGCGCCATCACGATCGAGTATTTGGGGTCGTGACAAGTTCGTATTAGAGCCCTAGGTTAAATAGGTCTCGCCAGTCATGAGCAGGTTTAGTAGAGTCTTGCGGATCGGTACAGAGACGTCTGTACTTCTCGAGAGGCTACAGAATCCTTAGGAAAAATCTCACATTCTTGAATTCTATCGTGCGATCTGTTGATTCCTGGAACTAAACTTCTGTTGTTTTCATTCTCTCACAGATGGTAAGGACTTGCGCTACCGATAAAGGTGACCAGACACCAGCTAGACCAGCGAGAGGTCGAGGTAGCGGTCGAGGCCGTGGTAGAGGGAGGGGTGCAGCTCGCGCAGCAGCCGGGGCAGTACATGTGGACCCTCCTATTGTTCAGGATCAAGTCCCCGCTGCAGATGTTCTAGAGGGACCGGCTCAGGTAACCCCGCTACTTCTCAGGCCGGTGGAGGCACTCTGACTCCAGCTGCCCGGACACCTGAGCAGGTTACCCAGGGACTTCAGACACCGGGGGCAGCTCCAGCCCAGGCGGTTGCCCCAGCACAGAATTTTGTGGTCCGAGCTTTGGGAGATGATGAGCAGCGCAGGTTGGATAGATTTAGTAGACTTCAGCCTCCGACTTTCAGTGGTACTGAGGGCGAGGATGCCCAGGGTTTCTTAGACAAGTGCCATAGAATTCTTCTCACAACAGGGATATTGGAGGCCAGTGGGGTCCCATTTACTACCTTCTAATTCTTAGGAGATGCACTCGCTTGGTGGGAGCCCTATGAGAGTCACAGACCTGTTGATGCAGCGCCCCTTACCTAGCGTCAATTCTCCATTCTTTTCATGGAGAAGTATGTACCGAGGTCCCACAGGGAGGAGCTGCGTAGGGAGTTTGAGCAGTTGCATCAGGGGGACATGACCGTGACGCAGTATGGGATGAGGTTCTCCGAGCTGGTCCGTTATGCTATTTGGCTAGTTCCCACGGATAGGGAGAGGATCAAGAGGTTTGTTGATGGCCTCACTTGTCAGCTTCGGATTTTTCTGACAAGGGAGAGGGTATCTAGCTCTTCTTTTGAGGAGGTGGTTGACATTTCTAGAGAGATTGAGTCAGTTCGCCGCTAGGAGCGAGTCGAGAGGGAGGCCAGGAGGCCTCGAGGGTCTGATAGTTTTGGTGGTGTTCATTCAGGAGGTTAGTCTCTGCACAGTGGAGGCCATTCATTTAGGCCTCCTCGGCCAGTCTGCCCAGCCTACAGTTGTGCATCATCGGGGCATGGTCCCCGCAGCTCTCATCCAGGCCATTCCTCATTCAGTGCTCTTCCAACCCAGAGTTCATCTCGACCACCATCAGTTCAGGGTTCCTCGGTGTATAGTTCTTCTAGTGGTTATTCTGGTTCTACGGGTTCCCTTCAGTACCCACCGTCATTTGCTGAGAGGGGTTGCTTTGAGTGTGGTGATCCGGGTCATATCAAGAGGTTTTGTCCCGTCTTTCGGGTGGTTCATTCCAGTATATGGGCCAACCTTCAGCTTCAGCACCAGTTACTGCACCACCCACCCAGGCAGCTAGGGGTGGGGCCAGTCAGCTAAAGGCTGCCCTAGAGGGGGAGGTCGATCAGGTGGAGGTCAGGCTCGATTTTATGCACTTCCAGCAAGACCAGATGCTATAGCCTCAGATGTAGTGATTACAGGTATTGTTTCAATATGTCACCGAGATGCTTTGCTCTTATTTGATCCAGATCCACATATTCTTATGTTTCATCATACTTTTCTCATTTTCTAGATATGCCTTGTGAGTCCTTAGTTACATCTGTTTATGTGTCGACTCAGGTAGGCATTACTATTATTGTGGACCGTGTGTATCGGTCATGTGTGATATCTATTGGGGGTCTGGACACCCTAGTAGATATGTTATTGCTTAGCATGGTTGACTTTGATGTGATATTGGGCATGGATTGGCTATCTCTGTGCCATTCTGTTCTATATTGTCACGCTAAGACCGTGACCTTAGTGATGTTAGGATTTTCGAGGGTTGAGTGGAGAGGTTTTGTTGAGTATGTGCCTAGTAGGGTGATTTCTTATCTGAAGGCTCAACGTATGGTAGAAAAAGGTTGTTTATCGTATTTGGATTTTGTGAGGTATGCCAATGTTGAGACTCTCACTATTGATTTCGTTCTCGTGGTCCGTGATTTTTCGGACGTGTTTCCTGCTGACCTGCCAGGCATGCCACTTGACAGGGACATTGATTTTGGTATTGATTTGGTGTCGGTCACCTAGCCTATTTCTATTCCACCGTATTGTATGGCACCAGTAGAGTTAAAGGAATTGAAAGAGCAGCTTCAGAAACTCCTAGATAAGGGGTTCATTCGGCCTAGTGTGTCACCTTGGGGTGCATCGTTGTTGTTTGTGAAGAAGAAAGATGGTTCCATGAGAATGTGTATTGACTACAGGAAGTTGAACAAGGTTACATTCAAGAATAAGTATCCTTTTCCTCATATTGATGATTTTTTTTACCAACTTCAGGGAGCCAGGGTGTTCTTTAAGATTGATTTGAGATCTAGGTATCATCAGCTGAAGATTCGGGATTCTGATATTCCTAAGACAGCTTCCAGGACTCGTTATGGTCACTATGAGTTTATGGTAATGTCTTTGGGCTGACCAATGCCTCAGCAGTGTTCACGCATTTGATGAACAACGTGTTTCAGCCGTACTTGGATTCTTTTGTTATTGTGTTCATTGATGACATCCTGGTATATTCTCGTAGCAAGGAGGAGCACACTAAGCATTTGAGAGTTGTTTTACAGGAATTGAGGGAGGAGAAGCTTTATGCAAAGTTCTCCAAGTGTGAGTTTTGGCTTGGCTCAGTAGATTTCTTGGGGAACATGGTGTCCAGTGAGGGTATTCAGGTTTATCCGAAGAAGATAGAGGCGATGTAGAGTTGGCCCAGACCGTCCTCAGCTACAGAGATTAGGAGCTTTCTTGGTTTGGCGGGATATTACCGTCACTTTGTAGAGGGGTTTTATTCTATTGCTTCGCCCTTGACCAAATTGACTCAGAAGAGTGCTCCGTTCAGGTGGTAGCACGAGTGTGAGGAGAGTTTTCATAAGCTCAAGGCTGCTTTGACCACAGCTCCAGTGTTAGTATTTCCATCAGCTTCAGGTTCTTATACTGTATATTGTGATACCTCGAGGATAGGCATTGGTTGTGTATTGATGCAGAAGGGTAGGGTGATTGCCTACGCCTCGCGCCAGTTGAAGACTCATGAGAATAATTACTCAGTGCATGATCTCGAGCTAGCATCCATTGTTCACGCCTTGAAGATCTGGCGTCATTATTTGTACGGGGTGCATTGTGAGGTTTCTACTGATCATCGTAGTCTGCAGCATCTGTTTAAGCAGAAGGATTTGAATTTGCATCAAAGGAGATGGTTGGAGTTTCTCAAGGACTATGATATCACTATTCTATACCTTCCGGGGAAGGCCAATGTAGTGGTCGATGCTTTGAGTTGCATAGTAGAGTTTGGGGAGTCTAGCATATCTTCCAGCAGCAGAGAGACACTTAGCACTTGATGTTCAGGCCTTAGCAGGCCAGTTTTCGATATTGGATCTATCACAGCCCCGTCGAGTATTGGCTTGTGTAGCCTCCAGGTCTTCTCTTTATGACCGGATCAGAGAGCGCCTATGATGACCCACACTTGCTCGTTCTTTAGGACAGGGTCCGACGAGGTGATGCCAGGGATGTAGTTATTGGTGATGATGGGGTTATGAGGATGCAGGGTCGGATATGTGTGCCTAATGTGGATGGGCTTCGAGAGTTGATTCAAGTAGAGGCCCATAGCTCGCGGTATTCCATCCATCCGGGTGACATGAAGATGTATCAGGATCTGAGACAATATTATTGGTGGAGGCGGATGAAGAAGGATATCATTGGATTCGTATCTAGGTGTCTCAATTGTCAGCAGGTCAAGTATGAGCACCAGAGACCAGGTGGATTGCACCAGAGATTAGATATTCCGGAGTGGAAGTGGGAGCAGATCACCATGGACTTCGTAGTTGGGCTCCCATGGACTTCAAGGAGGTTTGATGCTATATGGGTTATTATGGATCGGTTGACTAAGTCCGCGCACTTCATTCCTGTTGGTACTACTTATTCTTCGGGGCGGTTAGCTGAGATTTATATCAGGGAGATTTTCCGGTTGCATAGTGTTCCAGTTTCTATCATTTTTGATACAGGTACCCAGTTTACATCTCAGTTTTGGAGGGACGTGCAGAGAGATTTAGGTACTCAGGTCGAGTTGAGCACAACATTTCATCCTCAGATGGACGGGCAGTCAGAGCACATTATTCAGATTCTGGAGGACATGTTGTGTGCTTGTGTCATTGACTTTGGGGGTCTCGCTTAGTTTGCATATAATAATAGTTATCGGTCAAGTATCCAGATGGCTACGTACGAGGCTTTATATGGGAGGAGGTGTAGATCTCCAGTCGGTTGGTTTGAGCCCAGTGAGGCCAGGCTATTAGGCATAGATTTGGTACAAGATGTGTTGGATAAGGTGAAGTTGATTCGGGAGCGGCTTCGCACGGTGCAGTCTAGGCAGAAGATTTATGCGGACCGGAAGGTCCGGGATGTGTCTTTCATGGTTGGGGAGAAGGTGATACTGAAGGTGTCACCCATGAAGGGTGTTATGCGGTTCGGGAAGAGGGGCAAGTTGAGTCCCCGATTCATTGGGCCTTTTGAGGTGCTTCAGAGGGTTGGAGAGGTGGCTTATAGACTTGCTTTGCCACCCCGCTTATCGAGTGTCCATCCGGTGTTTCATGTTTCCATGCTCTAGAAGTATGTTGGTGACCTGTCTCATGTCTTGGATTTCAGCTCGGTTCAGCTTGAGGGTGACATGTCATAGAGGTTGAGCCAGTGGCTATTTTGGGTCGACAGGTCAGAAGGTTGAGGTCTAAGGATATAGCTTCAGTAAAGGTGCAGTGAAGAGGGAAGCCGGTGGAGGAGTTCACCTGGGAGACCGAGAAGGAGATGCAGAGTAGATATCCTCACTTATTTGAGACTCCAGGTATGTTTCTAGACTCGTTCGAGGACGAGCGTTTGTTTAAAAGGGGGAGAATGTAACGACTCGGCCGGTCATTCCGCGAGATTAGCCTCGTTTTCCCTGTTTATGCTTTGTCATGTGTTTCTTAGCCTATTTATGATGTGTTGGGTCGGTTGGGTTAGGTCCGGAGTGGCCGTGGTGAGAAATGAGACACTTAGTCTCTTAATTTGTCCTTATGGTTGGAAAAGCTAACCGGGATGTGACTATTAGGTAAACGGCCCCGGAATGCGGATTCTAGGGCTTGGATAGTTTCGTTAGGTGATTTGGGAGTTAGGAGTGTGTTCGGAATGTGGTTTAGAGGTCTGGAGTAGAATTAGGTTTGAATTGGTGAAATTGAGTTTTTGGCTATTTCCGGTCGGCAGTGGAAAATTAGCTACCGGGGTCGGAATGGAATTCCAAAAGTTGGAGCAGGTTCATAACGTCATTTTGGATGTGTGTGTAAATTTTCAGGTCATTCAGACGAGTTTTGGGTAGTTTCGGCATCATTGGTGATTTTGGAAAAGTTTGAAAATCCTTAGGCTTGAATCATGGGTTGATTTGATGTTTCGGTGTTATTTTGGGTGTTCCAAGGGTTCGACTAAGTTTGGTAGATCATTTGTGACTTGTGGGTAACATTAGTTGAGGTTCTGAGGACCTCGGGATGAGTTAGGATGGTTAACGAAGGAGTTTTTGGCCTTAGAGGGTTGCTGGGGTGATCTGTTATGTGATTTCCGCAGATGCGGAGGGTGGCCGCATGTGCGAATTGGGCATCGCAAGTGCGGAAATAGATAAGGGGGGAAAGGACCGCAGATGCGGACGATTGGCCGCACCTGCGATAATGAAATCTCGCAGATGCGCACCTGGGACCGCATGTGTGAGCATGTGATTTTTACTCGTCGTATCATCCTATAAAAATCCCAATAAATCAATTGATTT